>PNEQ01073367.1:0-24174 GCA_003012365.1 Medauroidea extradentata | reverse complement strand
ATGTTTACATTATACTTAACACAATATACATTACAACAGCATAATAAATACACTTAAATCTTACTACCTTAAAATAACATGCCAGGGTTTTACCGAGTTACTAAAATTACTAATATGTGCGTAAATGTCTTAACGTCCCCAACATGGACTCTCATTTACATACTGTAATCTCCACGAGATATCGTGGTATGTTACAATACAGTTGACAAAATGTAGAAAAATTAATTTAACTTAATAATTAGTTTATTTTTATATAATATTGTAGCGGTTTTTAAATACACCGCTAGGTTATTTAAACAATATTATTTTTGTTGTTACTATGGCAATTACATTTCTACGAAAAAAACGGCAACATCCGTTTTTCTGCACCAATAACAACACAAGCTTTTCATTCTCTGCAAATTAATTCTCCCATGCGACAACGTAGTATCGCTTTCAGGGCTCGTGATTGGCCGAACATTTTACACAGTAAAAGTTTTAAGCAAAAGTTTAATGTAATCTAAATGTTCTTAATACTTAAACTTGTATTGTGCATGTGCATATCTCTGTATACTATTGTAACTTGTTAGACTGAATTACATGTAGGTTAAGAGCCCTATTCTGAATAGGCGCTAGATGCCGTGTTTGAGGTACGGAAACCTGGAAGCCTTTATGAGCGGGACACGAAAACAGCGTGCAATGTTTTACAGTTGGCTTTCCCTTTGGGAATTTGTGCGGTGACCCTTCTTTTTTATTTACGTAAAATACAGAGTAAAGTCCACCGCATGTTTATCTATTTTAGTTTTACGCCTCCGGTTGATATTTTTTACTTGACAGCAGTCTGAAAAACCCAATTTGAGCTATTTTGAGGTGGCCCGAAACCATATTTATTAGCATGATATCTAGGAACCAAACGTTGAGAAGCATAGTTTTAAGTGTTTTCTCTTTTCGTAAGAAAATATATATGGCGCATGTTTGGTAGCACATCTTCAAAAAAAGTTTCGTAACCAAATGCAACTCAGTTTATTTGCCAGCTGTATAGGTCTCTTAACTCTTGTGTTTAGTACTGTGTAAATGTTTTATGTTCTTTGTAACGCAGCCTTTAACATCTCCTCGCTTCAGTGCCATGAAACTTCAGGAATGTGGCGCGCTTATAGGCGAGCCATGAAAATCGCAATAAACGTAAACTAATTTCTATATTTTGTGGCCTTCTAGGACAGTGGGCCTAACAAACTATCTCGGAAAACCTGATCGTTCATATAAATCTTCAAATCCAGGTCAGCTTCTCGGCAATAAATATGGCTCAGGTATCCGTTTACCATGTTCAGTGATTAGTCGCCTTTAATTAGGGGTACAGCCTACCACGCCTTTAAATAAGTTTTAATGTGCAAGGAAGTACGAATTTTTTTTTTTTTTTTAAGAAATTATTCGAAATGTACTTATTGTGTCAATGTACGAAAAGAAAACAAATAGTCAAGACAAAGTGCTAAAAAAAAACACTGTTTCCAAGCCCTCCCTCCAACATAGTTAAAAACGTCGTTTACCAGACTGTCGTACTTGAAATGTACTATTCGCATGTATGTGGAACTCTGATATGAATTGCACTGAGCTGAGCTGTACACCTGTAAAATCATATGTCGCCCTTTAAAGTCTCATAGCATAAATGTATCGGTGGGAATCTTGCACGCTAGTAGAGCGCTTGACTCTTTGTGGCGATGTGGCGTTTGATGCGCGCTTCCAGTTCGCCCTTATAGCTCCGTCGCTTCTGAGACTCTAGCACGCAAAACCGCTCAAGGTAGTCGGTGCCAGTAACAGTCAGCCCTTGAGAATTAGTGGACGCAAGATTTTTTTCTAGGGCATGGAAACGTGGAAGGTGATAAGTCGAATATATAACACGTTGTTAAAACAATTTATCGCCTTTATGCGCGAAGTACTAATCTAGCTTGTAGTGTTTTCGTAGAATGTGTTTTTCAATGGGACTTAAAGCGATGACCCTGTTATTTCATTTGTGGAAAGTATGTGGTAAAGTCCAATGTAGATTTCTGTGATTTTGTTTTACTATTACGGTTGATGTTTACTCAGATACAGCAACGTGAAAAAGAAATTTTTAGCACATTGAGGAGCTTGTAAATCATGTGTTTATTTTGCGGATGGCATTTTTAAGATCATAACGACACAGTTTGAAGTGTGTCTTCTTTTCGTAGATAAACGCATTGGAAACGTTTTTAATAGTTATCCAAGAAAATGACTTTCTATTCCACGCTACAGCACGAATCACGCACCAGGTCTACAAACTCTTAATGATAAGAGTTTCCGCATTTAGAAGGCTAGGACGGTAAACAACGTTAACGTTAAAAATTTCGGATCAATTAACGATGTATAAGTTTTGTGGGACGTGTACTACAAGACGTTTAATCTTCAATCAAGATTGTTGACAAATTCCAAATACGAGCTAAACCTTCTTGATTTTACTCCGAGTGGAACAATGCGATATGGCCAAGCGCTGTAAATTACTTGGTACTGGGTTCCTTGTCGGTACTGATAGTTCAGCTAGAGTTAACTATAGGTTTAATCGACCCAATGACTAGATTCACTCGATAACCACAGGTAAACCAGGTGATGGTCAAAAGTATGGTAAACTTTCAAATCGAAGCGTTAACAAAGTCATTAGAGTGAAATTTACTTTAGTTAAAAAATTTAACCGATCTAACTTCCTGCAAGCAAATTTCACTCGGATCGCTTTTCAAAAGCTTCCTTCACTTAAATTTTTACTTTGCCGGAACATCCAAGTGATTTTCCGTAACGTTATAGTGAAAAATAGTACACTGAAAAAACGGTTTTGTGGTGACTGCAAAACATTTTGTCAATATGGACTTCACCAAATATTTTTGCACTGGTTACAAAATTTTTTGGTTGTCACTGCAAAACATTTTTGGGGAAAGCAAAAAATTTTAGTAGTCACTACAAAAAAATTTGGTGAGGTCCATATTGACAAAATGTTCTGCAGTCACCACAAAACCGTTTTTTCAATGTATAAGTTGTGAGGGAGGAGATCTTTGGACAGCGCTTAGCAGCCTGTTCCAGGACGCTTGTGGATATGACAATTAAGTGAGTGTATGTAGCGTTGACGGTGTGATATGAATAAATAAATAGGAGTATTACCAGAAAAATCTCTAATCAATGGCAACTTCCGCCACGTTTCAACATCAACATAAAAGTTTTGGGACGTTTTTTCTCAGAATCCAACCCGGATCGCCGTGGAGAGAGGCGAGTGGTATCTTACCAGTCTGTACTGTCGCTGCCCATGAGTAGAGACATACAAAATTCGCGTTATCATTTGGTAGCAGACTAAACTTTACTTTCCAATACTTAACAGAGCATAATCTGCTATTCAATAGGCCACGAACGTTTATGTGTTGTCATTTACGTGTGTTACGTCTTTACAGAGATTGGCCTCTCTACTGTGTAAGCATTCTCCGCGGCAAGTCACGACAATATCGGCCAGCAGGAGACGTCGAACAAGCCTATAGTCACTTGGAGTCTAGTCAGCTGTCAGAAAATAAGGCGAATTTTGCATGTCTCTAATAATAGTACATAAATTGTTGTATTGAAATCTGATTTAATAAAACTACAAATTAATTTTCACATAAGTATATTTCTGGAATAGTTATTTTTAATATTTTTTTCTTACATCATCCTGAAAACTTAACTAGTTTCTACGTGGGAGGTTTTTGCTTCTTTTCTGACGCAATGTGTTTTTCACAAAATTGTATCCTGTACTAAAGTTAAACCTATTATATGTTAGAAAGATCAATGTTAAAAGTTAGGCACAGGGAAAATTTCTGCCGCTTGAGCGCTGATATCGCTAATAGATGCAAACTGACCAATCACAGAGCTTTCCTCAATTTTAGGTTACATAAAGTTGATAATTTAAAACGCGAAATTGGTGTATTTCCGCTTTAAAATTATGTTAAGTGACTTCTGCCACTTCCGAGCCTATTTAGATTTAATTTTACTACAGTTTCGAATTTTTCTGGTTCCTTAGCGATAGCAATTTGGCTAGCGGCAGACAGTTTTCTTGTGCCAAGCTCTCCCATAAGAAAACACATTTTCTTTCTAACTTGTAGTAGAATTAACCTTACATGTGCTATCAGGCGTCATCGTTTGAGACACTGGAAAATCGCGAAAATGTTTAAACTAGTCTCCAATAAACTGTAGTATATTAACCGTGACACGTGTGAACAGTTTTGGGACAGATCACACCCGCTGTGTGTCTAAGCTGTGCAGTTCTAACTGAGCCTGTTGTAGGGAGAAAAAATGCTACAAATAAACGATAGCCAATGTTGATAAGAAACATTCGGTGTTATATACATCACATTGGAGCCTATAGTAAACAGTAAAGTATCCTCGCGATTTTCCAGTGTCTCTAGTCATCGTATTTACATTACAGAGGATATGGTTGAGATATTGGAAAATCGCGAGAATCTTTAATGCCAGCGTCTTTTCCTGCTCCTTGTATGATTGGACTGAACATATTGTTACTTCTACAGAACAGAGACTGTAGTAGGAACAAACCAGATAGTACAGGCAACCAAACTTGACAGTTGTCTCTATTTTAATAGATTTATGGTGCCTACAACAATACTATTATTTCAGTGTATGGAAAGTGCCCCATATCATGAGTTGATATGAGACCTGGAAATGTCGCTTTATTATCTGGCAGCAGATCAGGCACGGATCCAGCGATGAGTTTTAGAAATATTTACAAGAAAAAAAAACTTAAAATTTTGCTAAGGAGATAGTCGAAGCAAGCCGGCGCTTCTTTTGCGCCATCGTCTACAGTTATTCCTATAAATAAACCAACATTATTTCTAAATAGTCCATCACAAAGTTCACATTAACGATCTTTACATTTTACAAATATGTAGCCTATTTATGAGGGGTTTAAGGGGAGGCGATCGCCCCTGCGTCCCTCTCCTTGGATCCGTCCCTTCAGTAGACTGGAATTCAAGTTACCGTGTGTTCATAAGACTTCTGCTGTTGGCTGATAGTTTGTGTGGCGGGACTAATGGACTTCACAACCAATGATATAACGTCAACTGTAAAATGTCTAATGTATAATGTAATGCGGGCTCACAAAGGTACAAATGCTCGGATTGTATTTGGGTCAGTATAGGCCAGTGAATCCTGGCCTGCCGCCGAATAATTACGCCAAATTTTCACGTCTTTATCAACTGATAACATGGAATTAAATTCATAACTGGGGCCTCGGGTTTCGTCACTTTCATATCGTTTGAAAGTTTGGGCACATAAGCTTTTCCCCGTCTGTACCAATGATAGCTCTTGTGCGCCGCTGCTGAATATTTGTGATTCTTCTTTACACCAGCACTTAACCATCCTCCAAACAAACAAGGTACAAAACGTTACACTTAGAGACGGGAAAAATTCGCGGGTTGACGGATCTGTAGTCTAGCCTCCAAGAATATCTGTGCACTGTAGGAGACATCAGCTGCCCAGTGACTAGTCTACTCGCTGACACAGTGATATCTAGGGACCCCTGATTTTCGCGAAAAGAATTTTGCCCCACTTTGTTTCAGTGACTTATGTGCACATACTGTTATGAACTATGTTACCCTGGTTCTAACACAGTGATCAGTAACCAGGCCACCCGGCCAGGAATTCCGTAATATTAAACATAAGTTGCTGCAAACTGCAAGGCAGAACTCCCCACTCCAACAGCGGTACAAGTTGCCACACAGGGCGCGATAAAGGGGCGTGACACACTACCTACGAGGTCTGTCTGCCCCATATCGTCGCCAGGACCACTTCACTACCAAGATGCACCACGACGTCCAGATCTACGACGTGCCGAACGCCGTGGACATTTCCGTACATCAGCCTCGGCATCATTAACAAGGTGGGACTGTCATCGTCGTAACTAAACTGAGTGGCTCATAAGTAATCATAATTGTATCCAACTATTCTTGCCTCCCTTCGTAAAGAACATCGTAAATGTAATTAAATAGGTGTATATATTGTAAATTAAAGCCGTACCTGATATTTAGACTGCGAGTCTCACTTATATTTAAAAAAATTTTCATTTAAAGAAGCTATTAAATACTGTACGTTTTACGTAAATACTCCATCATCACTAAGCAACCAAAAGGAGTATAAGTATCCGTAAACGTAACAATATGCAGTTATACTTCATGGTTATTGATGTCTCTCATTTGACTTTGCCAATCACAATAACGTTACTACAACTTCACAAGTCTGTGATTTACCTGTAAAACCCCAAGACACGTCAGAGCTAAGACGTCCAATAAGTGATTATGAAGAAGAACTGCAGACGTACACTGAAACAAAGTGGGGTAGAATTCTTTTCGCGAAAATTAGGGGTCCCTAGTGATATCACATGATTGACAGTGCATTTAGTTGCTTCTTTATTGTTGGCTCAGCACTCTCCAGGATGTGTCAAGTACGAAATGAGCCAGTTATGACAGTTACGCTAATTAACACTTGTTTAAGTCCAAGCCTGTGTTCAACAGAAAACGCGAATTTTTCGTATCCATAAATATTGGCCTAGTCAGATGGGTACACGCGAAAGACGAAAGAAGAACGTCAGGTTTGGACACGTGATATTGAAACATAGCAAAATGTCAACTTTTCCAGCGATAAATCTATGTCTTTGGTGATTATACAAATGACACTGTCGAAGCTTGTATTTGTTCCAAGGGAAACGGTGTTTAGCTAATAACATACACAGCTCTAAAGAATATGTGGAGGCAATAAATAGACTTGTAGGTGCAAATATTCTCATCAGCCAGCAGCGTTTAAAGAAGAGAAAATATTTCTTCAATAACACGATATAATTAGAGATGGTGGTTAATTGAAGGAAAACTTGACTGTTCACTGGGTTTCAACGCTAGTTCAGCTTATTAGATTATTACTGGCTTTCACTTGTATGCGGAGATGTTACCTTATTTGACAGAGCCAATAAGAATCCCACTATTGTAATATTTTATGTCTATTATTGGTCTGCAGACAGCTGCATTGTGTCAGACGTATTATCACCCAATCATACATGTAACAAGAAACTACAGTGTTTTCAAGGGTACGTTGGCACAAACATTTTTTGCTATGTCTAGGGACATGCAAAATTCGCGTTATTTTCTGACAACTGACTAGACTCCAAGTGACTATAGGCTTGTTCGACGTCTCCTGCTGGTCGATATTGTCATGACTTGCCGCGGAGAATGCTTACACGGTATAGAGGCCAATCTTTGTAAAGACGTAACACACGTACATGACAACACATAAAAGTTCGTGGCCAATGTGTGAAGTGAAATTTAGTCTGATAACAAATGATAACGCGAATTTTGCATGTCTCTAGCTATGTCCATCATTTCTAGATATAAGTAACCGTAAATACTCTAATTGGTTGATTCCAGCACGCCTGCCTTTGCCACGTGGTCAGCGTGTACAGTTGGAACTAAAACCGTATTCTTCGAAATACAACCCCTAGAGCCCGGGATTTTTGGTGAAAAGAACTTTGCAACAATATGTGCACATCTGCAGCTCTGTTTCATGGTCAGTGATTGAATGTTTTCGACTCTCAGCATCTAGGGTTCCACCAGCAAACCACAGACGTGTGGTGTCGCAGTAACCTTGTTCTGATTGGTAGTCAAAATAACGACGCACCCGCACTAATACATTCTGCCAATAACCATGAAGCAGAGATGCATATGTGTATGTGAGGCACTGAAACAAATTGCTGCTTATTTCTTTTCGCAAGAAAACACTGTCTGTAACGATCACGCCTTGCCACGAATAAATAAGATATACGACAGTTTGATATTGTTGCACGATTAGAAGCTAAAGTATTGAACTACAGCTGCCAAGACGTATTTTACTCCTTTACTTTGAAGAAACTTAAGGGCTTGGGCCCGAGTTTCTCGGCTTTCGAGAGAATTATTTTTTTAAATCCATACGAGAGTCAATATCGTAAAATTGCTTCGTAACTTTTTTTTTTTTTTCAAATTGGTTTTACTATGCAATGTAATTTTTCGAGACAAACTGTATGATGAGTATAGCTAATTTATCAATTACAAGGAAATTTCGTTAATTAATTAATTAGCAACTATTTTGCAGTCTTCTGACTCGACAAAATTAGAGCATGCAGTTTAAATCAGTCATAACAAAGTTACGAAGCAATTTTACGATATCGGCTCCCATTTATGTTTTAAAAAATTATTGTCGTTAAATGCCGAGAAACATGGGCCCTTAAGTGACAAAACCCTAAAAGTACAATTTTGAGCCATTCTCAGAATTGTTTTCCTCCTTAAGGCCTCTCTCTTTAATTTTGCCGTGGTTTCGTAAACATTTTTAACGCAAATTAGTACATATATCAAAAATTCAATCTTACAATTTTAATACTTATATATCTTCGTTTGTATCTCAATTTTTATGTTGCAATACGCCGAACGGGTTTTTAGACTTGGCCCTGAAATACCACATATTTTATTGTCAAAATAAGCCAAAATGAAGCGAAATAATTTTTTGCTAGCAACGGTACATTATTAAAAAAACGCTCTGGCTAAATTGTATCGTGTGACTGTACACAGTCTAAAATATTTTTCAAAGCAATCGGTTAAAAATATTTGAGTTATTTGCAATTGTTTGAAATAAATTAAACATCCTGGCCTTAGTGACATATCATTCTATTAAATCAAACGTGGCGTCTAATATTGATGGGTAGGGGCCTGAAAAATTCGCGCTTTATTTTGGGAACAAGCTATAATTGCAACTGCTATAGGTTCGTGTTACTTTCGCAGTTTGCCCTCCCTCAACTCTTACGACTAGGGAATGGAAATTTTCGCGAATTCAATTACTTCTAGGCTAGAATCCATTTAACAATGCATACTCAAGCCCAGATTATTTGTCCACTAGCTGCTACTCAGTGGAACAACAGACAATGAACGAAACGACGAGGCTTGAGTACGCATATTACAATGGATTCTAGCCTAGAGGTCATTGAATTCGTGAAATTTTCCAGTCACTACTTATGACTAGAGACATGCAAAATTCGCGTTATCATTTGGTAGCAGACTAAACTTTACTTTCCTATACATAACAGAACATAATCTGCGGTTCAATTGGCCACGAACTTTAATGTGTTATCATTGACGTGTGTTACGACTTTACAGAGATTGGCCTCTCTACCGTGTAAGCATTCTCCGCAGCAAGTCATGACAATATCGGCCAGCGGGAGACGTCGAACGAGCCTATAGTCACTTGGAGTCTAAGTCAGCTGTTAGAAAATAACGCGAATTTTGCATGTCTCTACTTATGACAGATCCTGGAAGTCGCTGAGCCAATAACAAAAACGTAACTAAAGGAAGGCCCATATGACTGAGTCAGTGGACAGCCAATGTACATCTGCTGTCTCCTTGAGTTCACATACTTTCTTGGAGGCTTGCCTACTGGTCAGTGAACACGCGAATTTTTCCGGTTCAATATTATTGGATAATAGTTTTCGTATATTTCCTGGTAAATATCGCAGAAGAGATGTACCGATATACACGTAAACATTGATTTTACAGATGAAGCCTTGCTACGAGTATGTACCGGTTTCAAATGTCCGCGTTTGAAGCGTGGGAACATCGGAGCGATAACAGCCAGAGTACCACGCTCGACGATAGGCATATCACCTCTATTCACAGCGAGTCAAAATGGCGAGCAAGGTTTTAGTTATGATTAGAGCCCGGTAATTTTCGCGAAAAGAATTTTGCAGCACTTTGTTTCAATGCCTTACGTGCGCACCTGCATCTCTGCTATGTGGTCAGTGATTGGATGCCGTAACACCCAGCATGTGGAGGTTAAACCCGCAAATCACAGACGTGATGTGTGACAGTTATCCGTGTACTGATTGGCACAGTCAAATGAATAACGACTCTGCACAAAAACACTCTGTCAATAGCCATGAAGTTGAGTTGCAGGTGTGCACGTAAGACACTGAAACAAAGTGGGGCAAAAATCTTTTCGCGAAAACTACCGGGCCCTAGTTATGATCTTTTTCTTGTGGGATTTTAAGAAGTTGCCTTAAATTTAAATTTTTTATAGTATGAAGTAAAGTCAACGCATGCTACTCGTTTTATGTTTTACGAATTCTGATGGTATTTTCAAAGTTAAAGCAGTTATTTTTTTTTTTTTTTAGTGACCCGGAAATCTTGTTTCCATCAACCGTTCTGAATTTTTAAAGTAATAGAAGCATAGTTTCAAGTGTGTGGTATTTTCGTACATAAACTTAATGTAAATAAGTTAACCGATTTCGCGTAGAAAAATATACGTAACACGCTGTAACGCCGTCTATGCTTTTCGTAGAATGTGTTTTTAAACGGGACTTCAAGAGATATCCCAGTTATATTCGTGGAAAGTATGTGGTAACGTCCAATGCAGGTTTCTACAATTTCATTTTACGATTACGGTTGATATTTTTAGCTACAGCAACGTGAAAAAGTCCTCTTTTAACGCTTCTGTGGAGCTGGGTAATCATGCTTATAAATAGGGGACCAGACGGCATTATTAAAATCACAAGGACACGGTTTGAAGTGTGTCTCCTTTTCGCAGATAAACGATTGGAAACACTTTTAATTTTTAAACAAGAAAAAATACTTTCTGTGCCACGCTACCAGCACGTCTCACACGCCAGGTCTACTAACTCGGAGTCTTCGCCGGTTTCAAATTTCCACATTTGACGCTGGGAACAGCGTAGCTATAAGAGCCAGTGTCCCACGCTTGACGAGAAGCATATCGCCTTTATTCGCAGCGCGCCAAACTGGCGTGCAAGGATTTCCGTGTAGTATTTTTCCTACTTTAAGGATGTTCCAAGCGGGGAAAAATCTTAAATTTATATTTGAATGAAAAAGTGTAACTTTTGTAGACGTAACTTAGGAGTACATTTTCCTCTTACATAAAAAAATTATTTGAACCAGTTTTCCCACAATGGCATTTCAAAGTAAAAATTTGCATGTTTTTAGTTCATACCACGGCCGTAGAAGAACAGGTCTGGACACTCGCCTGGATATTTGACCCCCTTGTTGTTTGGCTGTAGTTCACCAAGTTACCGAGAATATTGTTTTATTGGCTCTGATGTTACGGCGGTCGGACTAAACTCCGCCCACTTCCTTTCCGCTAAGATAAACAATTTATCAAAACGTATTTTTTATCAATTTATGAAATACTTTCTTCATTCACAAATTAAATTAAGCCTCCAGCAATCTTTATTTACTTTATAAATTTAACAATGGAAAAAAGTGGGTGGAGTTTGAGTCCGACCGCCCGGAAAACAGCGCCAAAAAGTACGACATTCTCGGTAACTTGACGAACTACAGCCAAACAACAAGGGGGTCAAGCAAAATACATTGTTAGATAGGCGAGTGTCCAGACCTGTTCTTTTACGACCGTGGTTCATACACTTCCCGAAAATCAATCAATATAATGAAACTATTGAATTTGCAGTAAAAGTACATGTCACGGGCTAGGACTTCAAGTATATAAAATTCCAATACAAAGTATTTTTGTATTTTAAAAAAATTTCCTGTAAGTAGAAAAAAAATCTCAAATTTCAGAAATGTTTCTAATATACAAAACATTGTTTGAATGGGTTTTATATACTTAAATCCCTAGCACGGGACATGTACTTTCACTGTGAAATATTTCGTTTCCTTATGTTCATTAGTTTTCGGGGGTGTATGAACAAAAAACATGCAAATTTTGACTTTGAAATGCCATTGTGGGAAAACTGGTTCAGCTAATATTTTTTATGTAAGAGGAAAATGTACTCCCAAGTAACTACAGCATTTTATTTTTGAATAGTTTGAAGTGAAGACCAACGCATGCCTCTATCTTTGCACTTTACGAATTCAGGTAATATTTTCGGAGTTACAGCAGTCTAAAAACTCAGTTTTTAGCAATTTTATGAGGCCCGAAAAACATGTTTCTAACAATTGTGCTGAATTTTTGTAAACATGTAAGCATAGTTTCAAGTGTGTGTTATTTTCGTAGATAAACATAATACAAATAAGTTAAGCGGATTCGCGTAAAAAAAAGAATACGCGTGACACGCTGCAACGCCGTCCATGCGCCAGTCGAGGACTTCTCTTAACCGTGTACAATGTTACGTAACGAGATGCGCTCAAGAACTGTTTTCGTTGTGCAAGGTCAGTGGCCAGCAGACGTTCTATGATGGCTCGCGGCTATCCGTCCCTCTCACTCCTCGTCAGAGAGTCCCATGCGGGCACAGTGACGTCACGGCGATGTCTGAAAGGTCAGTGGATCAGCGGTATAGGAGAGCACGGTTTAAACCGCCGCTGCGGGAGACTAGGTGTTTCGGAACAGCGCTCGTGCGCGCAACGAATTTACGGGGCCATGCTTCCGCGTCTTGCATTTCCTCATTGGCGACATTCCGTCCAAGTTCGAATTGATATTATAATACCAGTAAGGTGACGGGAACAGATTCCAGTTCCCGAAACGTCGCAACACCGTCTGTCTGGAAAACTACTGTGTTTTGTTTCGTCTCTTCATTGTGTCGTTTGTCTTGTCTGTATATGTCTGATATCTGTTGCGTTTTGTCTCGTCCACTTGTTGTGTTCTTTTGGTATTTTTCTGTTCGTGTCTGATATCTACTGTGTTTGTTGTTTCGTCTCATCGTTGAGTCGCATGATATTTGGTTTTTATTTTATTTTGTCATTAATTTCATTTATTATCTGTTTGTTTTATTTGACCCGATTCCATCTTGGAATTTCATGTTGTGTATTTATCTTGCTTATTTTATAGTTTCTTTTAATTGTTTAGTTTTTCTTTGACAGTCGTTCAATTTTGCAATGGAGTACGTCCAAGAAACTGAATCTAGTCATGAACTCCCATTGCACAGTTCTTTCAAAGATCATACCAGTAAGGTAGTGGAGGGGGGGGGGGTCGAGAGAAGAAATCTGCCTATATACAGGTTGTTAATGAATGACGTTTAAAACGTCCTGTAGCGAGATAGCCGACACTGAGACAAGAAATTTTATATAAGACGCTTGGGGTCGCAATAATCGGTAAACGCCTCAAAATTGGTGACCAAACGTTGAACATATGGTATCACAGATGCCACACGTCACGGCATCTGTGACTGCCGGGCATAGCGTTCATGTTGAATCAAACCAATTGACTGACCCGTGTGTGCTGCTTCACATTAGTGTCAACTAACACTTCGCTGATGCGCAGGAAACGTTAACAAACACTCTGAAGAAGAAGCCAGATTGGAACCCAGCACCCTGGGCACAATCTACGCTTCAAAACAATTGTAAAATTACGCGAAATTTGCAATTGATAGTGCTACAATTTTGTGACGAAAATAATTTTGAACCATTTGGTTTGAATGCCTTATGTGTACATATGCTTAGAGACACTGGAAAATCGCGAAAATGTTTAAAATAAGCTCCAATAAACTGTATAATATTAACCGTGACACGTGTGAACAGTTTTGGTACAGATCACACAAGCTGTATGTCCAAGTTGTACATTTCTAACAGGGCCTGTTGTAGAGAGGAAAAAATGCTACAAATAAACGATATCCAATGTTGATACAAAAACTTCAGTGTTATATACATCACGTTGGAGCCTAGCAAACAGTCAACTATATCAGCAAATTTCCAGTGTCTCGACATATGCTGTTCTGCTTTGCGGTCAGTGATGTGATGTTTTAACTGCCACTCGCCTCGGGGATCTACTGGCAAATCACAACTGTCTGAAGACACAATAACCTTACTCTTATTGGTGCAGTCAAATGAGAGACTCGTCTGACCGAAGCCACGCTGCCAATAGCCATGAAGCACAGCTGCCGACGTGCATGTAAGAGACTGAAACAAAGTGGGGCAGAAATATTTTCGCGACCAAATCGTGGGCTCTAGCAGCTGGCTCTTGCCGTATTTGACACTTCTAGTAGAACGCTAAGCCAACAATAAAGAGACAATCCAAAAGTACTTCCAATCGCGTGGCTTCACTGCGTCAACGACTAGCCAATGAGTAACTGTCATGTGCTAATATTCTTTCAAGCTAGTATATAGGTAGAGATGATGGTTTATCGCGGGAAAACTTGACTATTTGCTAGACTTCAACATACACTCAGCTTATGAAAAGATAACTGGCTTTCGCTTGTACGTGGAGCTGTTGCCCCAATTTGACTAAGCCAATAAGAATCCTGCTATTGTAATATTTGATGCCTGTTATTGGTCTGCAGACAGCTACGGTGTGTCAGTGGTTTCAAGGCTATGTTGGTGCAGAAATTTTCGCGATATACCATCATCTCTATATATAGGTAGAGACAAGCAAAATTCGCGTTATTTTCTGACAGCTGACTAGACTCCAAGTGACTATAGGCTCGTTCGACGTCTCCCGCTGGCCGACATTGTCGTGACTTTCCGCGGAGAATGCTTACACGGTAGAGGTCAATCTCAACACACATAAATGACAACATATATAATTGAAACGGAGATTATGCTCTGTTATGTATAGGAACGCGACGTTTAGTTTGTTACCAACTGATAACTCGAATTTTGCATGTCTCTACTTATAGGTCAGTCAATCCGCGAAACTTCCCGGTCTCGCTAGGTTTTATTGGTTGCGAGTGTGCAGCAAAATTAAATTCATACATGCAGCGTAATCTCGTTTCTACCCAGTTTATTACATACACTGTAGATACATCAGTTTACAAAGACTGTTTTTTTTTACCGTGTGTTGGAGAACTTCAAAATACTACTTGCAGCTATGCTATGTTAAAAAAATTACAATTCCTTCACCGTCTAGAATGTCTTCTTTTAGTAGGTAGGCATATAGAGACAATTTTTACCACTTACGTCAAAAAGTTTTTTCTCTGAACATTCTGCAGCGCACTTAAAACGCCTTGTAAACGATTGCCTTGATTTTGAAAATCATGCATGCGTGAATGAATATAAATTCTAAATGTATTATTTACTCTCAGTGATAGATAAGTATATAATTATTTTCCATTTATTTCGGTAAAACTACGCGTTTTATTTAATTTTTTAAAAGATTATTCTTAAAATGTTATCCTCAGCAAATTATGTATGGCACTTTAATGGACAATATGTGTAAACTTCAAAAAAATATCAACGGAAGTATTTCAAAAATATATTTCAAACGTAAAGTGTTCTATTTAAAATTTACTAAGAAATATAGCGATAAAAGTTTTTTTTTTTTTTTTAAATTGTTAATGTTTTTGTTGTGAATTATAACTTAAAAGTTGTGTTTTGGATACTAAGTTTTAAAGAAAAAATTTGGGAATGCTATTCATCTCGCAGAATTTTTTGCTTCTTTGCTTCCAATATATTACATTAGAATTGATCTACTGAGAAGCAATACAAACAGATGTGCCAAATCCGCGTTATTTTCCGACAGAAGAGTAGACTCCAAATTGCTATACATAGTTCGACGTCTCCCATTGTTAGAGCTGGTGATTTTTGGTGAAAAGAATTATGCAACATTTTGTATCAATGTATAACGTTCACATCTGCAGCTATGCTTCGTGGCTATTGACATAGTGTATTTGTGCAGAGTCGTTACTCATTTGACTGTGCCAATCAGTACACGGATAACTGCCACATATCACGTCTGTGATTTGCGGGTTTAACCTCAAGACGCTGGGTATTACGGCATCCAATCACTGACCATGAAGCACAGCTGCAGATGTGCGCATGAGACATTGAAACAAAATGTTGTATAATTCTTTTCACCAAAAATCACCAGCTCTATCCATTGTCCTATAACATCGTTGCCTGTCTGGAAGGACGCTTCCGCGACAGAGTGGCTAATCTCCTGTAAAGCAGTCGCATACGTAAATAACAACATAAATGATCCGGACCAGTGTAACCGCATATTGTGATCTGATATGTGCAGACTAGTGATGTTTAGGCCGACACCAAATAATAACGCAAGTTTTGCAGGTCGCTAGGAATGTCATTCGAATATTGATTCTCCATGACACATAAAGCACTGAAACAAACTGAGGCAAAATTATTTTCACCGAAATGTCATGTCCCTATCTCTATGCATATATCTTGCATTCGGATCTATTGTAATATATAACAAAATAGTAATAAAATCGATCAAATGCTAAACCAATAGCCATCAATGTACCCAGAAGATATGCACGCAGGTAGAAAATAAACACTCGAAATCTTCAAATCTCTTAATTTATTCAAAACCCGCCGTCGTGTAAGAAAATCCTACGGCGTTGAACAATTCCAAAAACTAGAAACTGTTACTAGGCAATAAATACACTGCTAATAGCCATATAAATTAAAATTCCTTAAAATACCTACCTAAATTATTCTGAACTGCATTGCAAAGGGCAGAAATTAAAAAGGCACATTTTTTTTGAAAGGGTTGAACTTTTTTCCTAATACACCACTGGATTACTTAATTTTCCCATTTTTAAAGTTCTGCGAAGAAAAATGCAAAATCTGCAATTGAACGAAAATTCTATTTTCTTTGCGATAAAATACAATATTATCTCGTTGAAATATTGACGTGTAATTAGTGACCTGAAAAATTCCCGTTTTCATTTGGGCACAAGCTAAAATTCCAACAACTGTACGTTTGTGTCATTTTCGCAATTGGCCTTTGACTTATGTGACACTTCCTGGAAGTGTCAGAGCTAATATCACTTGAACAGCGAGCAGCTAATGATCATCTGATGCCTGCTTCAGTTCACAAATATTCTTGCATGTTTGGCTACAGGTCGGTGATCCCGCGAATATTTTCCCGTCTCAACGTATCATTACGTCGCTGTAAATCTAACAATTTATTTAATATTCATAATTTTCCGGACTTTTAGCGACATAAATATAGGCTACGTTAACAGCTCAATCGAGATACCTATAAGTAGCACAAAGTAAATAGGTAATTTCGCGTGGAGGAATATTGATTGTTGGGTACCGTGAACCGCGACGATCGATTCTCTTTTCATAAATTATTTGCCGACAGTCTTAAATAAATGCAATTATCACTTTTATGCTGACGACCTCCATACATGATTTATACATAGATGTAGGCGATTTGTTAAGTTGTGTGTTGTGTCACATGATATTATGTATTGCTGAGTGTTGTACCTTGATGTCTCTTTACTACACTGACGGTAACTGTTCACATGTTGTATAGCATTACCTAGAACGTTCAGCTTACATCAACCCGCACGGTCGGCGAGCTCATAGAATATTCTGGATGTCGTCGCGGGCGACTATAAATCCCGGCCCACTGCGAGCAGAGCAGAAGTGATTACGGCGTTTAGCTGGTGAGTGTTCGTAACGCACTTGGCAGCGAGGGACGAGGCGGGACCAAGAAATCGAGGAGAGGCTACGGAGGTGTGGATGATAGTGACACTCTTCGAGTGGTATGAGTAAGTGTGAAAGTGCACGAACAGGTTGAAGTGTAGCTGTGTATTGTGAGACATTTATAGATAGAAACTTACGTGGTGGAGGATTGATTTGAGAGAGAAAGAGATACATGTTAATTATAAACTAGAGTAGTAAATTAGGCCTTTTGGTAGATTATCTGTATATAATAACTGGAAGTGTTTATTTTAAAAGGGTGAATCGCGAGTGTTGTATACGTAATGTAGAGTGTTTATAGAGATTGTAATAAATTAATAACTTTAATTAATTTAATTATCTAAGCCCTCCATCCCAAACCAACCTAGTTGTGCCCAGGACAGCAAAGTTGTCACACTGTTGTGAGTTCGTGCTTCCAAGAAAGTGATGATTTTGGAGTACACTCTCGACTAAAGAAAAAAATATGTCCTTTAAAAAAGTGTAAAAATATCGTCCCAATAACACAAAAATTGAATTAAATGAAACTGTGGATGATTTAAGTCATAGGAATAAAAGGACGTGGAATAGGTTTTCAATTACATATGCAACGCTCTTTGAATGCAATTCTAAAAAGACAACACTCATGCAAGTTGAGTAGTTTTCAAATATACTTCCATCGGACGAAGCTCTGCCCTGCACACCAGTTGTACAACACTGGAACATCTACATAATTAGTGTAAAATTAAAACAAACAAAAAAAACGGGATTTTACATGCGTAACATAATTTTGCTCCAATGTACCATACATTTGAATATCCCGTACCATAACAGAGCACTGGCGATCTCACTGCCCTGCACAGAATTAAAGACGTTTAGTACAACATTAATGATCGACAAAACCTAGTAACGTGACTTAGAAAACCTGCCCACCAAAACCTTGTGGGTTTTTGTAAACGTCTCTGGGCGTCTGTGGTCCAGGGTCCTTGGGTCTTTATACGCCCGGAACTAGGTATTGGGCGGTTTTAGGATCCCGCCAGCGAGTCACGGGTCACTGCTAGTTCTTCCAGCTGTGACCAGGTCGGAGCATGAGAATCCCGCACACCGCACAAGCGCAGCGAACTATCGCCCAGTCACACCTGCTGACAACCAAGGTTCTGTCGGCCACTGGCCGTTGCAGTCAAGGTCACTGGCTGGCCGTAGTAGCACGCCGTCACAGCGTGCTATATACTCCGCGACAACCATTGCTGGCCATTTGTTTGTAGCACAGAAAAAAATTATTTTCCACCAAGTGCCGTTTAACTTATACATATGTCCCACGGTGACATTTTCGTTCAATATAAAAATCATGTCCAATAGGTCTTACATAATCTCTTTAGGTGCAGATATAAAAATTAGTCTTGGACAATTGTATTGCATTTTGATTTTTTGAGCCATATCATTTAAACAAATTGTGTTATCAAAATTTTCTCTTCGACAAATCATAGGATATATTCTAGGTAAATTGCTTGACATAGATAATAATGGAATCTTTCATTAATTTGTTATGTAGAAACATTACAAGATAATGCTTGAAAATTAACCTATAATCCTCACAATTATTCTGCATGACAATTTAATGAAATATTTCATTATTATTTATGTCAAGCAGTTTACCAAGAATATATCCTATGCTTTGCTGAAGAGAAAATCTTTTATAATACAATTCGAAAAAACTGAAAATACAAGAAAATTGTTTAACACTTCTCTTTAAGGCCATGATCTTTTTTTTTTTTTTTTTTTTTTTTTTTAACAATTGCAAATAACTCAAATATTTGTTAACCAAATGCTTTGAAAAAAATTTTGACAGTGTAGAGTCATACGATACACAGTTTTACCAGACCGTTTTTTTTTAAATAATGTAGCGCTTGTGAGAAAAAAATTATTTTGCTTCATTTTGGCTTATTTTCACAACAAAATGTGTACTATTTCGGGGGCAAAAATCTAAAACTCAGTTTGGTGTATTGCAGCAGAAAAATTCATATAAAAACGTTGATATATAAGTGTTAAAACTCCCAAGGATTTTTTGATATATGTATTAATTTACGTTACAAAAAATATTTTTGAAACCACTGCTAAACTAGGGGGTCATCACAAGCCGTGTGGGAATTACTAGTTTTTAGTATTGTTAGGTTTTTTTTATTAACACATCTTTAAAATGTATCATTATCGCGTTCTAGTAAAATACGTTGCCTTGCTATAAACCCATGAATCCGTAGCAATTGACTTATATTGATGACGTAATTAGTCACACACTATTTTTAAGTTGTGATAAACCTTCGACTTTTCATAGTCGTAAGTTAACGTGTTTATAAAAATTGGTGACTAATACAGAAGGCATTGGTTAATGATTAAGCACTATAATGATATTTATTAGAAATTTTAATTAAAATATTGTTGTGACATATTAATGAAACAATTAAAAACGCAAGGTGCTAAAAGGGGAAAGAAACCGCTGTCAACTCAAATGTTTTAACTTTTTAGAAATAATGCTTATTTGAATTTCGTTATTAAAATCCTGGCTATATTAAATCACGGATTAAGATTTTAAGTCTCACTTTTTTCTAAGTTATTACTGTCGGAATGGTACTATTCCAATTCTAAAATATTGGAAACACCATCCTTCAAATTATTGATAAACTCTTCATCTTATTCAGTAATAGCTAATTTTTTTAAGCAGATTACTTTGTTTCTCTGTTAATCATCTCACAATAATTACAGTGAATATTTCCTGCCACATTATATATCACAAGAATTACATTTTACGACAAACATCAGTCGGGATAAAAACCAACTAACTGGTAGAACAATTGTATAAACAGGATGTTCCTGACTGAAAGGTACTGTTGTCGTCAGTTGAGTTGGCGTCTTACCGCGCTGTGGTGCGGGACAGGGGGAGGAAGAGGAGGGAAGGAGGCGACATACAGTCGAGAGCCATGTAGTGGCTGTTAGGAAAACATCGACCCTCAGTGTATACCCGGAAATGGAAGAGGAGGTGATAGCCCTCAGAGGCGCGGGAAAGTGATGCATAGCAGAGAGTGGGAAATAATAAAAATCGTGAATCAGTGTTGTGATAAAGTGACAAATACATGTTTTCTCGAGCCTTTATAGAGAACAACTGCAAAAGAAGCAAAGTACACTGGTGTCAGTGAAGTTTAGTCAGGCTTGATGCAGTCTAACTTAGCTGAATTTATAAACAACTGTCAAACATTGACTGCAGGGGTAGCTTTGACCGACTCAAAACGTTTGTTTTGAGTCCATTTAGAGAATAAATAAATAACTGTAGTTAAATACTTAAACCCTTAAGTTTGATCCATCCAAATAAAGATTGTCATTTCTTCACCAAGTGGCACCAAAATAAATATTCCTAGTAGGTTAAAGTTATCACTGAAATCAAAGTATCCACACTTAACGGAAATTAGTACTAAGTTTGTACTCTTCACAAAAAATGTCTGGCTGTCATTTCTGTTACGTGATTGTCAGACAATTACACTTACATTTTTTTTTTAATTTTTACTACACGTTTGTGTGTTCCATCATTATTTAAATAGATTACGTAGCAATATGGCTTCTATGGAAAATTCAATCTTGGCATGTGTATCAAATAATATTAAAGATATAACAGTTTTACATTTGACGTTTATCTGTAAGTAGCCTAATTTGATAGATAAATATGTAATAATTCTATTTTCCTTATTATTCTAGGCAGGCTGCAGTTATTATCCGTTAGCTTATTTTTGTTTAGTCAATCTACAAAGCGAAACCACCGATGTGCGGTCATCTGTGTTCCTACTTCCTCATGCTGGATCATCGGACCATTTGCAAAGACCATCTTATCGAAGTTAATATTTTAGTAAATTGTACGAGAGTACGCGAAATAAACACCTCTTCATGAATATCGTGCATTATATCGCCACTTCAATTCAAATGCTTCCATATGTACCATTATTATTATTATTAATTTATTACTATTAATATATTACATTGATAAGACAGGTTTTATTTATAATGAAGTTCTAAATAAATAAAATATGCATACTTTAAATGAAAGAAGAGTTGCTATGGATGCATTATTTCTTTTGAAATGTTTTTTTTTTGCAATATTTGATTGTATGGAGATTCACAAGTCATTATCCCTAAAAATTCCAAATTACAGAAGTAGAAGCTCCTATATGTTCTGTTCTCCTGGTAAATCTGGAAGAGTAATCGAACGCTGTACTAAAAATGTCAACGAAATTTGTTTATCTTTTGATCGATTTAATAAAAAATTATTTTGTCTCAAAATATTGTTAGACGTAATTTGTTAGGGGTAGAAGAAAATTGTAAATATTTTATTAAGACTTATGTTCTGCCGCAGAAGTTAGTTTGTTGAAAGAATTAATTTACACTGTAAATTTATTACAGTAAATTTCACTTGGTTTATTATTCCTCACAGAATTGATATGTTTAATCACCTGTCTTGTGTTAGGTTTTGTGTTTTTTAATTTTGTATTTAATGTAGTGCCTACCTGCTGTGGTCTAATTATACTGTTTGGCAGGCACTTTTATATTTTTGTAAATAAAAATAAATTAATAAAAATAATTATTATTATGTTAGCTTAGATGTCAAAGCAAGACCATTTTTTTTATTTATGTTTGATTTCTTTAGTTAATAGTGATATTGTTACGATCGTAAATATTTATTTTGATCCTATTGTTTACTTATATCACTGTAGCGGTCACACAGTGATAATATGCCCCAATATTTAACCATGAAATTAAAAAGTAATCTTAATGTAGTGTTTTTTTAAATTACGCAACATAATAACTAATTCAAGACACTTTTAAAAACTGTATTTATTATCAATACGTTATATCTATAATAAGCTAAGTTTTTTAGTTTGCCATTTAATATTACCAATTTTATTATGTGTTATGCTGGTTTAATGTTTTTATTGTTCAATACATATAACTTATTTTTCGCGTTATATTTGGCATGTTCATAAACTAGTACTTAGCCTAGCAAACAATTTTGCTATGGTATAAACATTCAGTAATTTCGTAGGTAACAAACATACGTCATGTTAATAGAATGTTTCTGGTCGGGCGTATTGTTCTGAGATGTATATATTGTAGGAGCTTTGAAATTGGCACGTAATTGCATATCTGGATTAGCTATCGCACTGTTTACACCATCTCCTGCTAAGATACACATTCCAACAGATTTCTGCATTGAAGTTTTCAGACCTTGTGCCTATGCTCTTACAGTGTAGTTAGATGAACTGTTAATTAGTTCATGTGTGTGATCTGTATGTAATCTACCTTTGCTTAAAAGGCTTATATAGTAATCAACCAGTTATAGCGATACTTATGAACTAGCGTTCTTCACAAAATGTATCAATTAAATTCTTCACAGGTATAAAAGTTGTTAACTATGCTACATACGTCTCTGTGAGGACCCTTTTACTTTGTCCGGCAAAGTTTATTTTTAACTTTATGCACATTGTTTAATCTTGGGGGAAGGGAGGGAGGGCTGACAATATTGCGACATTGATACTACTATCATGACTCATGTCTTCACAAAATTCGTTGTTGCCAATGCCACACTAATTTTTTTTAATTATAACTAATCAGCTTTTAAGGAATGTCTAAAAAGGTCAATTTGCACCAACGTGTAATATTTTTTAACGTACATGCAGGGTTACGTGCATGTCAAAATTGAATTATAGCGAAAATTGTAATTATGTGTATAATAATTAATCCTTGAACGGTACATTTAAGCACAAAGCCACACCTAAGCGAGTAGGCTCTAAATGACTTACGTGAAATCGAACTCCAAATTCAACATAACTACGATCTAGCGATATTTTTGTCACAACGTTAAAGCAAAGAAAACCTAAGAAGCTTATGTAAACTTCAATTTGAATTGGCCTTTAAAGCGACGATCATTTATGTCTAGAATTTTTGTGAGAGTTATGCACTAACCCAATAGTAGCCTATTTGATGTTGCAGAATTATTCTAGTGAAATTGTTTTCACTATGAAGCCTTTATTTCTAAAAACCAAATCCTGTATAATTTTCGCCAGTTACCGAATTAATATTTCCATTAAATTCGGTAATCCAAATGATTTGTCAAGACCTAATGTTTATTTTATAGGACAAAAGTAAAACATGAGAGATTTAGATAATAGTTTCGCCTATCCTGAAAGATATATACATCATATTCCCGAGCTCAACTGCTGCAACTCACAATTGTGTTGCACTTACGTAGTGTATGAAGACACGCGCCGAATGTTTTCCATTCTGCTAGTATCAACCTGGCAGCTGCCTCGGATAGTAGCATATCAGTTCCTCCTCGTTCTTCTCTCCTGATAACTCCACTAGGAAGCTCAGACGCCAACTAATCTGCCGACCTTACAGTACAAACGCTGTGAGAGATTCCCTATCCAAAATTGTATAGAAAACAATATACAAACAATGTCGTACAATAACTCATAAGGGAGACGTGAACTCTTAAAAAAATTACATTTAAAATGGTTATTAACTAAAGATAACCTACTGGAGATTTTATATATATATATATATATATATATATATATATATATATATTGTAATTGATTATTTTACTTATTTATGTATATATATATGTATATACGCGTTCTTGTACATAATCATTACTTTATTTGAATGTAGGCACCAAGTCTTCCACAATACCACAGCTGAAACTCACAATAATGTAATCGAAATAGGGTTGGTAGTAAAAAATGTAATTTATTTCAATGACAAAGAAAATGTAATGTATAATCAT
>PNEQ01073356.1:0-15797 GCA_003012365.1 Medauroidea extradentata | reverse complement strand
AATTAAAAGCCATTGGTTTGCATTGCAATTTAGGCAAGGTGGTGAGAGGGTTTTATGGCCCTTTAATGACGTCTTACAAGCCGATGAGGGTGAAGTGAGGTGAAAGAACAACACAACATCCATGCCCGAGCAAGGATTCGAACCCAGGGCCTCTCGCACCGTAAACTGGCGCCTAACCCACTACGCTAGAGGCCGGCGCAATATATCGAAAAAATAAAACACGACTTAATAAATTATAAAAAAGAGGAGGGGGCAGAAAGAGGCTTTTGCCCCGGGTCGCACATTCTAGAGGGCCTCGCTTTTGAAAAAGTTAAATAGTTTAAATGAATGGGCTTTTATTGAGTACCCTTTAATGTTGATGGTATCTGCGAAATTTATTTTAAAGTGTAAAGTGTGTGTAAAGATGTCACTGATCTATGACGACGCAGCCAAGGTAAGATAGTATGGAGGGAGGCCTACAAGCGCACATTATCACTTCAACCACGGCAGTGACTTCAAGTAAACAAAAAAAAAAAAAGGAGGAAAGGTAGACTGAGATTTACGTTGCTCCTGGCCTCGTATTCTAACAAAGAAGCCCTGGAAAAAAAACATTTCTCGTAGGAAACTAGCAGCTGGCTGCAGACACTGTGACATGCTGATGTAGAGCAATTTTTCACGTAAACATCTCGTGAGTTTTGTGTGGTCACGTGTGGTGTTTGTATTACTGTTGCGACTGTACTGGTTGACCTTGACTACTTCCGCTCGCGCTCTACCACCCTTGCTTATCTCTCACACACACACACATGCATGCACAGACTGTCGTCAGCCAGACGGGAGAAGGGCGTGAGAACTTTTATGTGGTCGAAGGGTGCCTTGGTGCCAGCTTCTAGTACAGATAAAAAAGATCAGCCAGAAGAAGCATAAAATATAAATAAAAAAGAATCTGCCGGCCCAGGTTGTTTGACATTCTTTCTTTTAAAGTTCTCCCGTTACAGCGATAATTTCCCCACTATCCCCTCCTGTAAATTGATACGTACAAAGCAGTACATATTGCTGCTTCTTTTGCTTGTAGAAATAATAGCGTACTGGTTTCCTCACGTTTCTTGTGAGTAATGACTGACTACCCCTCCTCCCCGGACGCCCCTCGATAACACGGACAAATCGTAACTCGGACAGCTTCTCCCCCCTTTTAGTCCGAGTTATCGAGGGTTCACTGTGTGTGTATGTATGTATATATATATATAACAAACCTTTTCGGGTACATGCCCAACAACTCACCAAAGGTTTTTTACCATGTTCTGCCTCTATAACCTTCACTCCCCCTCCCCTCAGCCCCCAATTTATTTTAAGAAACATTTGTTGAGGCACACACTTCTCACCAAATTTTTTTTTCTCTCACTCAAAATTTTCTGGTACCTTATTCTGACAATCCCCTTTCCTCTTGCCATTCCAATTTTTTGCAACAGAAACCTTCCCGGGTGTACACACAAGAATTCTGCTAAGTTTTATTGGTATCATATTAATAGTACATGAGCGCATTAGAAATACACGCAGACATGCATTTTATTTTTTATATGTATGTAGATGTAATTAATTTTTTAAATTACCCTTTTTGTAGCAATACATTCTTTTTATTTTTTAAGTTTCCTTCTGGAATAGGTAATATTATTTCCATTTACCCCTTGTGTGTTTCTTTAATTTCTGCCTTGCTTCAGTTTCATTGATGACATTCATTCTTTTCACATCTGTTCCATTTTTTTTTCTTATTGATTTTGTTTTACAAATCAAAGAATTAGTGCATTCCTTTTCTCAGGTGTAATATTTTATGGCAGTTTCCATTTTATAGTTGAGTTATCAATTTTTATGGTAAACTTATCTGTCTTGAGTTATATTATAATTTACTTCAACATTTATGAAAGATAACTTAGGTTAACCATGTTGCCAAATTGTAAGCAAAGTGAGTCATCCATTGATAATTGTCAAAGTAACTCTTCAGTAAAATTGGCAAACAGTGTTAATGAAATAGAAAGAGGTTTAATGGTCAAACAGCATTTGACAAACTGTCAATAACCATCACAGTGTGTTTTGGTGAAGGTTGGTGGAACCAGCCATTAATGCCACTAGATCTCCATATGTATAATCTTTATTCATAATGAAAGTGTGTGGTGTTCTCATCACTTTATTTTAAGGTAACGTCTCATTTTAGTTCTGTGAACTGAACAATATATTAAGGTAACTTCTCATTAAAGTTCAGTGAAATGGACAAATTCACAGCCACGTTTCTACCAATCAAACTGAGGTTTGACTTGGAAGGAAGAAAAATAAATAATTGGGAACTATTGACGTCTGATTGGTTTGTTATAAAGTATTATTCAATTATTTTTGTGAATAGTACTTAGTTTGTTATGTATTCTCAGATTTTAAAATGCATCTGCTTGTTTGTATAAGAGGCTTTCCATAGGATTAAATTTTTGACATTGCTGTCGAAAAGTGATATTTCAATAAGATGAAGAATATCCCATCCCACCTTGAAATACCTTAAAAGAGGCCCTAAGCTCCGCCCATGGAGTGTACATTCCAGTCAGAATTACTACCTGTAACACATCATTCCAGAGTGCAAACACATCCAGAACTTTACAAGAGCAAGTAAACAAAAATGCCTGCTTTTAAAAAAGTTATATGTATGTTTTAAATGCTAAGCAGTGTAGTCAGGTTTACACAACAACATTTCATCAGTGCATAGCAAGGATCTGGTCCGTACTTTTACATTATTACCTGAGCTGTGTACATTTTTCCTTTTGAAAAGTAGAATGGTTCGTTCTTTGGCTGGTTAAAAACATGTTTTACAAATGATTTATTTTCCATAATTTCTTTGTGTGTACATGATCAGAAGAATTGCACTATCCCATTGATGTACATTTGTCAAACACTGGCAATTAAATTTTAGAAGTCCTCATACTGTATTAAAAAATCGTTGGTCCTCATACGATGCACTTTTCCTGTGTTGATGTGTGTCTATATATATATATAATATACTGTATTAATGTAGGTACATATATGTCCATGCAAGTGTGTGTGCTCTTTGTATAAATTGGTTGTTTTTAGTGAAGTTCTGTTCCTTCAACTATTTTTCAATGTTTTAATTTCTTTGTTGGTTTATTGTAATGTGATTATAAAAATACTCTAAACTTCCTCCCCAATACCATGCTTTTTTTTTTTTTATTTTAGTTTGTAATCAATATGTAAATTAATTATTATATCTAAGTTTTATGTGCTTGAGTTACTAAACAGAATAAATAACACTATCATTATTCAAATTTTTCATTTTGTTCATTTTAATTGTGATGGGTCACTAAATTTTTCAGGTTGCAAGGTTACCAAAATTTCGAAATTTGAGTCGAACTCTTCTTCTTGACATAATGGATGCTCTAGCTGATGACAGAAGTGATTCCAAAATGTGTCAAGATATTGTTTAAGCTTGTGATTCTGCAATAAATGAAATTATTTGAGAACTACTTATGTACTTAAGTATGGCTGTTACTGTTGTTTACTTTTATATCATGTAATAATATTCTTAGTAAGTGAATTTTACAACTTCTGTGTATATTTTACTTGTTTATTATATATGAGAGCCTGTGTAATACAGTTTTCAGGCAACAACCATTACCATAGTAAGGATTTTTTAAAATAGTTTTTAAATTAAAATTACCATGTCTTTTGCCCAGCGAGTAAAGTTAATTGAAAGTCAGTGTGTTTTATTTAACCTTTCCTCATACCCTGACTCTTTTGCTCCAAATGCAACTAAGGTAGTTATTTTGCTATTTAAAATAATGTTTTATAACTCGAACCAATAATTGAAATTCATTTTTGTCCTTGAAACCAGTCTTATATGTGGAGATATGGTACAGGCCTGTATTCATCATGTCTTAATCTAAGTTTGCCTATTTTTGACATTTCATGTCCTGTAAACAAGATTTGCAAATACACTATTCTTTTTGGAAGTCAGAATGGTTTAAATGTTAACACAATGGAGATATCCTGTAACTTTTTTGGTTCTCTCAAGCCTCTTTTTCAGAAGTGATATGTCAAAATCAGACAAATGTTTAGGCCTAATATATAGACAATATTGTCTTTTGGCCTGCTTGATTGTCACAAGGAGTGAAGCTGCTATAAGCCTTGCATCAAGAAATTGTATGACATGGTATTAAATTTACATTTATTACAGATTTCTACAGAACATTTTGTGAAAAATATTTTTTCAAAGTGCACAGTGTAACAGTTCAAAGATTCTGAAAAAGCAGGCATAAAATTGCAGTTTTCTTTTACTAGTTTAAATGGAAACCTTTGAACTTTGTTGTTGATTTGTTTTCATTAGCTCAAACAAGTACTAATATTGGCTAGAATTTCCGCTTCATGGTTATTGCAGAGTGTATTTGCGTAAAGGCATCGCTCATTTGAATGTGTCAATCCGGACATGCTTACTGCAAAAATTTAAAATTTGCAAGCCTGTGCAATTGACTTTTGTTGGCACAGCTAAAGAAAAACATTCTGATAATTTCTTTGATAGCTGTTCTTTACTTCACACACTAGAATACACCATTGCTAAAAAAAAAAAAAAAACATAAGTGATGAGGCAGTCATGCCACACTTGCATAGGCATAGTAGGCTTTATCATTTCAGTGTGGTGAAGAACAATAATACACCCTCTAACCCTTCCCTTTGAAGTAATTCAACTCAGTACACATAAGCATAACAATTTCACATGTAACAAATTTGAAAGAAAAAAAAGTACAGTATATGAGTAGGCATTTTGATTTCACACAGCAATAAATTTGTTAGAATTATTATTCCTACAAGACCCTCATGAACAAAAAAATTGTCTTGACTGCTTTTATTTATTTGGTACAAATGCTAGGCAGACTACTTTGCAGTGTACATACTATTTTCTATTGGGGTTATATCTCACGTCAGTATTTTTTAGACCTCTGACTGGTTATGTCATATTTTGTAAAATGCATTGCCCTCTTGTTTTTGTACACAATTTTTGAACTCCTGAAGGCAGTTAACCACACAAAACCATGGAGCTTTCTTGACTGTGAAGTTGAGTGCTATGAACTTGCTCCCACAGTGCTGTCCATTGTTTCTTGCTGTCCAAGAGAGTACACCTCCCATGAACTTCACAATGATGCCTGTGATAGAAAATTTCCATTGTTAACCACATTCCCCCAATTATCATCACTGAAGGTTGTAATACCAAAGACAATTTGCACAGTAAGCTATGGCATGTCTGGAAATTTGAGACTAGTACATTAGACTGCGTATGGCTGTTACGAGATTGTAAACAATACCTACTTTTTGATTGTATGCCGCTAGAGGTGCTGACGTAAATAAATGGTACAGTGGAATTGTAACCCAAAACAAATATGTTGTGACTGTGTGTCTTCCTCAAATGAGTCCAGTATACTGTACGTTCTAACAGGTTATGGGCCCAGGCGAAGTTTTCCTGCGATAAAGTGAACATCACTTTATAAGTATCATGCATGGCAGTATGGGTAATAAGTGATTTATAGTTGTACGAAACAATACCTCAGAGGTTGTTTGTGGTCTATGTTGGAACATGGTAGCCGGTATTTCTATTACTACAAACCACCCACAGTCAACAGATACCAATTTCAAGAATTGGAAGTTTAGTAATTTGTCACTATTAGACGAAAAAGAAATGTGATCTGTTGTTGATGGGGAAGGCAAAACAGAAGGAGACTGTCGGAGAAAGATGTGGAGAAGTTCAACACGGCAGTTAAGGAGGCCAAGAATCTGATCATTAATTGTGTGACCAATCATCACATTGGTTATGTCAGAGATGCCAAAACTCCTGCTTACAGCTTTAAGAAAGATATTTGAGAGGAAGAGTACCATTTCAAAATTGTTAATAAGGAAAAAGCTACTAACATTGAAGTGCACCACGTCTCTACACGAACACTACAACAAATTTGACAGTTTAATTCGTGATTTGAAGGGGATGGGGTCAAGTCTTGATCAGGATGACAAAGTATGCCATCTACTGCTCACCATGTCAGAACACAAAGAGAAAATTATCACAATACTTGAAACAATGGACACAGACTTGACACTGGTCTTTGTGAAGTCAAGGATACTCGATGCAGAGTTAAAAATTAACCACATGCAAGCAAAAAACACTGGCAGAGAATAATCTTTTATTGAGTCAAGACCTCTAAGGAGGTGTTGCAGATGTGGAGATACCCGTCATGTTGTTGTGGATTGCCCTAAAGCAGAAAACAATAACAGAGATGCTTTCCGGGGTCGAGGAAACATCGAGGAATAAGTCACAGATAAGTAGTCAAGATAGTAGAGGACACAAGTCAAGCTAGTTGTGTTCTGAAGAAGCAGAAGTTACATTTGTTGCCACTACTGGAAAGGAAGATGCACTTGGAAAAACAGATTGGAGAAAGGTATACAAGTCGTGTGAGGTGCACAATGGGGGAGAGTTCTCATCAAAGAAAATAAAGACATTCTGCACTGAGAATGGGATACGGTTAGAGTATACAGCTCCATACTCCCCACAAATGAACGGTGTAAGTGAGGGGTTAAACAAAACTTTACTGGACAAAGTGAGAACAATGTTCGTGGAAACAAATCTGCCAAAAACACCTGTGGGGAGAAGCCCCATATATACTCATTTTCTTCTTCTTTTCCTTGTTCGTCTTTTCCTTTTCTTCTTCTTTTTCTTCATGTGTATGAGCATTAACAGGTATGCCAGTTCTTTTTTCAGATACTTGTATTTTATTTTATTGCATTGGAAATTCTAAACCTTTAAGTGCATCATTTAATTTATTTTCATATGCTGTATTGTGTAACTCTTTCTGGATCATTTTTCATGCGATAAAGTGCAGACAAAATAGACCATAAAATATTTTTGATCATTATTTTTAATTTATATAACTACTTGCTTATCTTTAATTTTTTATGGAAGATCAACATAAGAAGCTCCTTTTCATGGATTATATTTATTTACTCTTAACTCTAACCCAACTATTCCATTGAACATCCATTGGTAGCCTTTTGCTTCAAATTTTGACATTCTTAAATGTTTTGATTTAGCCCTCTCATAATGTTGTCTAAATCAGTGGTTTTTAAAATTATTTAATTTTTACTTTCAAAAGATTTGTTTTCATATTCTTCATTACTATTTGACCCCCTATTATGTTAAGAGAAAAATTCTACCTTTACTTTTAAATTATTTCACTCTGATTGCTATTTTATGTTGTTTATTACAACCTCTTTTATAAAATCAAGAAAATATTCTGGACTTATTTCACTTCCATTTGTATTATTAATAGTATATGTCTGTAGTTGATCTTTATTTAAAGTTTCTGTTTCATGTATTTCATAACTATCATTTACTTACTCAACTTTATGTGGTGTATTTGCCAATTTTTTATGTAATTTACCCTGTTCATAATTTTTTCTTACATCCCTGATTATAAATACCTCCACAAATTCCACATGTTACAAGAACTTTTTCTGATTTATTTTTTGGCGTATTTTATGTTTTTTTTTCATTATTTTTTAAAAATATTATTAGTTAGTTATGGTAAACCTTTATGAATTCTACTTTTTTCATGACTTTTTATATTTTTATTTATAGAGGTCTCCACATTTTTCACATTAAAATTTTTACTGTTTGTATGGCAGCTTGTGTTTGACGGTCTCAATGTAGCTTTCTCTCCCCTGTTTGTTTTTGACTCCGTTTACAAGAAAAAATTATTTCGTTAGATTTACAAGAAAATTTGATTTTATGTAAAGAAATAAAACTTATAAAAATATAAAATTTCATAATTTTTTTTACTTCATTAATTGTTATTTGTACCTTTTAAATTTTAACAATATGATATACCCCTTTTACACAGATTTTATAAAAAATGACTGAATGAGAAATTTCAGACAAATTACTTCAATTTTTCAATAATTTCTGGGGATTTTTTTTCACGCATGAAGCAGCAAATCCAAAAATATGTTTGAGTTTTTTTATTTTGAACACAAAAAGTGTTAGTTGGCCTCGAACATAGAAATTATCTCTACTTATGCTCATTGACGTCATAGTGATGCTCAACATGGCCGAGCTTCGAAATGCCGTAGTCTATGATGCACTTCTTCCCCTGCTTATCTGTTGGCAGAACATTACGCCGGTACTGTCTTGGCTTACATATGTTTGCATGTACATATGAAAAATTGGATGTAGACGTTAAAATTAAGGAAAGTGGTTGTACCTCTACTTGATGTTTTTAAGGCCCATTCGGCTTCGTCTGTCCCCATGAATTTATACTGTGTTGAGATGAGCTCATTGAGTGGTTAAGTGACACTGGCAAAATATAGAACGTATTGACGTTACTAATTTATGAGTCCGAAAAATTTGCGTACTTGCTTATGTGTGGTACATGCAAGACATTATCGATGAGAATAAATGTTTAGCACTGGCGCATTTACTGTTTTAACTGACATGTCCTGAAAAATAATTTTCCGTTCTAATTTGTAACATATTTGCACACATGAGATTCGTTACTGCAAAGCTTTCAAGTACTAGTGACAAGATATACCGTGTGTGTGTTCTTTCAATGTGCTTGACTAAACTAAAACGTAGACCAAATATGCTGTGGCAAATTTACCTAAGCAACTCTCTAAGACCTGCACCATCATTAGTTGGTACGTGGTGGGAGCACACTTAATGGCCAAAAGATATTGCACAGAATGAAAGGTGTCTACCATCTGGAGAAGTGAAAACTGTTTTGTGTGATGATGGGTTGGTAGCTGGGGCACTTGCTTATAAGCTGAACATAAATCAAGTGACATAATTTTGGCTGATCCTAAAAGACAGAGGGCACTGTTTACATTGTCCACTGATGGTGCTGATTATTCAGTAATTAAATTTGTTCAGAAGAGTTCAACACAGAATCACCATGATCCTTTTTTTTTAGGTGCTAATGAGATTGTTGAATTGTAATAACTTCTAGAGGGATGAATAACACCATCAAAAAACATGTCTCAAACCAATTGCTTGACGACTTGCTAGTGGTAGTGTGTGTAGTCTCTGGGTGGTGTGTAGATAGGCTCTTTATTCACCATTAGGATGGTGTGCACTAGGATGGTGATGCAGTGAATGAGGTCCCCAAAGGCGAACACCTCACTCTGCTGACTAATGTATGCCTGCACGGACGCCTGGTATTCCTGCAGTAGATATGGCCCTGTCAAAATTTTGCGGTTGAGCAGGTGGTGTTATGACTGGTTGATGATATCCCAGGAGGTTCACTGCCTTACAGTGAATTCTTCCAAATGCATACAATCGCGTGTATATTGTATTGCTGCTCATAAATCAATTAACCATGGCACTCCTAGAATTAGGTCCTCACACAAATCTTTACGAGTATAGGCACTTTTTTTTCATTGTGAATGGCAATGTTAACAAGTGTTTTGTACAAAGTTCGATGCAGAAAATGAGTCAAGTGGTAAGAAATTGTGTTTTATGTGATCATTGTGACAAACTGCACCATTTTATCAAGTGCCGCGATGTAAATGAAGTGAAAGAAGCAAAAGCTCTAACCGAATGGCATTGTGTACAGTGTAAAAAGCATGGATGCAATGAAGATGGCGCGAAACTGACTCGACGAGCCAAAACAGAGAAACAGAAGCTGACCATACGAAACTCATTGACGAACTGAGAGATGTTATAAAAACGCTGCATGAAATAATAAGTCTTTTGCAAAAAGAAGCATCATCTACACAAAATTCAACTGACAAACAGATAGGAAACTCTTGCTGAGAAAGATACCTCAGGACCACCATCAACAGTAAATACACCAACCAGGCCAACCTGACAGTGGAAAAACAGACAACCACCTAGACATGTTCAGATGCAGGCAGAAACCTACAAGCCTGTACAAGTGACAAAAACAAGAAACCCAACTGTGATGATACTCAGAGACAGTCATGGGAAGGGAATTCCTGAAAGGGTAAAAAACTACAGCTTAAGCATCACAGCAACAGGACTCATAAAGACAGGTGCTCCACAATGTGAAGTATTGTGTCCAGTGAAAGAAGACTCAAGTGATACTGACAGTGATTTTCTTGTCATCATATAAGGGGGGGGGGGGGGTCAAATGATGTGGCCAAGAACAATGGAAGCAAAGCAGTTTCAAGTCTGAAAGAAAACCTAGGGAGTATGTAACCAAAATTGTAATTGTTGTAAGTATCTCCCATAGACATTACATGCTAACAACCTCATGTGTTAATATAGAAATACAAAACACAAACAAAATATATGAAAATTTATATGAAAGTCATACAAATGTAAATTATGTAAATATAAACAACCTTGACAGATTTATGCACACCAGGCATGGAATGCATTTAAATGATCAGGGAAAAATCCATGTAGCAAAAACAATCTGCGAAATAGTAACAGCAAACAGAGGTAAACAACCTCACAAACCAACTTTCCTTGTCAAATGGTTAGTCAAAAAAGGCAACCCGTTAGATCACAAATTAGGGAACAGGTCTATGCAAACAGATTGTGTGAAACCAACTCTACTAGACAGATGGGTAGTTAAATAAAAAAATATTGTCAAAATTAATTTTTTAGTGTAAGCCAAGAGCATATCCAAGCTGACTGTTTCACTGATGCAGGCCTCAAAGTCGGTCACTTTTTTTCACTTCAAGTCACTATTTTTGACCAAAGTCACTTTCAGTCACTTTTTTTTAAGTGCTGAAAGGTGGCTTGAATTTTTTTGACAACAAAATTACCACATAAAAATTCTATTGAGGTAACGAAGGGAAGTAAATACAATTTTTAGTTTGTTTTATATTTATTTGTACCATGTTTAGGCTTCACGATGACTTTCGTCTCGAACTTGGTAAGCTTGGCAACATTGTACGATTGTCTAAGCACTGCGAAGGTGTGTCTGGAACTATTGTTAGCATACTTTTGATGGTCTCGGGTAACGGTAGTCACCACGAAAATACCCAACTCTCTTTGAAATCACGAAATTAATAAATGTGTGCGAATTCATGAAAATATTACAATTTTTTGCGTGTTCCGTAGTAAGACATGTCTTTGATTCGATGTCTATTTTATGTGAATTGACAAAATCAATCTTCCACTGCGAAGAGAGTTTCGAGAGTATCGAAGTTGACTGGAAAATTGTGAGTGTTTATGTTACATAATACAACGTGTTTGTTTATCCTGGTAGGTTGTTAAATGATACCTGGTTTATTTTTGTTTGTCATGTGTAGTGATAAAGTAAATACTGTACTTTTATTTTAAAAAAGGCAAAAAGATTTAAGATTTACAAATTTGAGATTTGTAATGACGTGACGTTAATTTTGCTAAAATTTGTCTCTCTGGGGAATGGCATTAAATTTTCTTCACGAATTGCAAAAAAATGCAAGGAACTAAATCCAGCATAATGTTTACTGGTGGTAAGAAACAATGAAGACAACGAGAATAAAATTATTCTGTCTTAAATCTGAAATGTAGAGGCAGAACACAAAGGTGTAGGTTATTCAAAGTTATAAATTCTTAATCGCTTTGTTTGCCTCTTGAAATTATTACTAGGCCCCTACAGATGCTATTTTGTAAAATGTGAACAAATAAAGTTGTCTCACAGTTTTAAATTGTTAGGTGTAATGTAAAACATTGGTAGGTCAGCATAACATAATTGATTGCACTTTTTTTGTCCATTAAATATCTGATTTTACCATTGGAAAAAATTTTATTTCTTGTGGTTATTAATATTGTTTTATAAACCTGTATATTCTCATTCCATCCATATGTATTTAATGATTTTTAGGTCTATACAACACACAGACTGAATGTTCACACATTCATGTCGATTTTCTGCAATTAAACTTAAAGTTACAGATTTATATTCAAATACATATTTAACTAAAGTAAGATTCTTTGCATACATTCAATACTGCGACAATAAATTTTTACATGTAAAAATTAGTCGAATATATGACAAAATTACATGAAAAACAGTAAAAATGTTAATGAAAGAATTGTATTAAAATGGACAAAATCATTAAAATATTTTTACAGAAAACAGGTGTGCCTAGTATTGTACAAGTGAAGCATGAATACAGAGAAAAAATATATAAATAAGTAGTTTACGATATTTATGATGCATGTGTTTTATATAGTAAGCATAGAATACAGAGGTAACAAGTATTCAGTGTTTTTTTATGTAAAAAAAGGTACAAAATGGTGTCATTGAATACTTTTATGTAAAGTCACTTTTTTTTCCTTTATAGTCACTTCGTAGTCACTTTTCCAAGTTAGACAGTCACTATATTCACTATTTTAGAGGTATTAGACCATTTTGAGGTCTGCTGATGACAAGCCTAATACAACACTAATAAAGGCACCATACTTAACCAACATCAACAACTCAACACATCACTATAATAAACGAAAATATGCACAGTTTGAGAAACAAAAAACCATTTTAGAAATAGTTTTAGCAAATGTACAATCTGATATTATATGTCTATCAGAACACTGGCTTCAGACTGAGGAACTATTGTGCTGTCATTTCCGAAACTACAGTTTAGCTGCTCACTACTGTAGGTCAACAGCTTGTTACCAGGGTTAGCGAAAGATGTATAGACAGTTAAGGTTTGGGCACCGCTCCATTGATTACGGGCATGGAGACCCGGCTAGTCTCTTTCTCAGGGTGTGACGTCACCCGCGTGGCTCTAACCCTGAAATCACTCGCCGAATTCTACACAATTTTAATTCCTTACAAAACACTCTTATGTGGGCTCTTGAAGGCGTCCAACACGCCTAAGTTCGAGCAACCGACGACTTTCTGCCTCCGCTCGTCCGGTAGCACCCCCAATCTCTCCCTCTCAAATCCGTGATTCCCCGTTTCTCTCCTCTCAGTGCGGTGATTCCACGGTTCTCTCCACACAGTGCGGTGATTCCACGGTTCTCTCGCCTCAGGCTTGCTACTTCTGCTTCACTTGATGACTCGTTGCCAATATAGTTCAACAGTAAATGAATGGAGATTACATAATAAACAATGACAATAAATTCCTTATACCCTAGCACAACCTTTTTCTCTAAACTATAAAGTTGGTGCTGCAAGTGGCAGCGTATTGAATCACGTAGCAAATGTAACAAAAAACTCACTTAAAACATAAAAGCAATAAAGTTTCAATGGAAAATAACACAAGCAACTTGAGGCACAGGTTGAGTCTAAAATAATTACGTTACACTTTTAAAACAACTTCATCTCAGTGAGTGAAAAGGTATGTCACACAAAGGTTATGTGTCACTTGACCGTGACGCACTACATAACTAAAATAAGGTGGTGCACAGTGAGGCAGTTTTCTGGGGAAAAAATTTGTGCAGTGATATTACATACTAAAAATGTCAAAAAAATAGTTGAGACACTGTAATTCCTGCCGATATAGAAATAATAATAAATTGTGGAATTATTTATTTTTTAAGCATTAAAATTTAAGCATTGTCAACAATCGACACCTGTCTCAATGTGCACCATTCATGGTGCAGACTGAGATATACAGTAAATTTACATAGTGCAGAATGAGACAAAGCAAATTTTATATCAAAACATTGCTTAGTGAACACAACTTTGTAGACAATGTTGTTTACATTTTGTTATGTCTAAAAACTGGTAAAATAGGCCTATCATAATCCAAATATGTATTTGGCTTTGTACTCATTTTAAAAATTATCACACAAATTATGTTGTTGGTTTTAGGGTATCTTGTATTAATTTTACAGTTATGTTTTGATTAACATATATTTTCTGACCACATTTTGTAAAAATGTTAAACTATGGAACAGTCTTTTGTCAATTCTACGTCTGGCTATAGAAAAACTGTGAAGAACACAGTGAGAAAAAATTAGAGTTAAAGTCTCGAAAAGAAATCAACGCACTTCAACATTTTAAAAAATCTACTTCAAAATGTATTAACGACATGGTTGTATTGGTTCTCTTATGGCATGTTGGTGTTGGTAAAATTGCCCATATGTCACATTCAGAAACAGAAGAAATATCTTAGACTTCAGGAAAATAAAATAAGTTGGTTTGTTTCACACTTCACTGCAGAAACATAACTTCGATGTCTCCTTCGCCATCCTTTTCTTTTATAACTTTCCCTATGTAGTAAATTTTTTTTTCGCATTAAATTCTACCAACACAAATTCACTTTCATGTGGAGGATGATCTAAAATTCCAAAATGAAATTCAGGTTCTGTCTCCCTGTATTAAATTCCTCCATCAGAAGACGTGTCTGACCATAAATCTGAAAGGTCTGTTTCGCTTTTGTCTACTTTATCAACCTTTTTAGAAAAGAACTTATTTTGAACTTTTTTTTTGTGAATAGCTTTGTTCTCAGTCAATAGTTTTTCAGGAGTGTCTGTGGGTATGAAACTTCTCCCCTTTTACCTGGAAGTTCTATGTCGCTGTTGCTGAAAAGATGCTTTAGAATAACCAAGGAATTCTGCCGGCCCAATGAATTTAGGACTGTGATGGTTTCCTTAAATACCCTGGACATTTGAAGACACTGTGTTTGGTGTGCTGCTGGTTGATGCCACAGCACCATCATCTTGGCACACACCTGGATTAGGACGATCTGTTGGTGTGTTAAGTGTGCTGCTATTTGATACTGAGCCGACATCTTGGCACACATTTGGATTTGGACGATATGTTGGTGCACTCATTATGAAATCAACCTCTGTGAAAACAGTTCGGTCAAATGGAAATATTCCACATTTCTGGAACCCATTCTTTAATGTTGTAGGAGTCATGGCCTTTGTATGAGCAATTCCTACACAGCTAGCAACCTCATATATAGAGAACACTCATCCCGGATGCTGCTTGTTCCATGCATCTACAGCTGCTGCATAGTATGCCTTAAAAGGAGCATAACAACTAACGTCCAGTGGTTGCATCCTATCACTACTATGGGGTGGTAATGTCAGTTTAACGATACCACTCTCCTTTGCCTTATTAAGTGCCTGAATGGAAAAATTACTGGCATTGTTATCAAAACTCAATAACACCGGGTGCTCTTCAGATGGGTTGGAATACTTAATGAAGTGTTCCAAAACACTTGGAACAAATCTACTACCATCCATCTTAGTGGGACTAGCTAGGCCCAGCGTACCTGAGCATATACTCTCAGAAATGTACTCTGGGGAAAATCATATCAGGAGGCATAGAATTTCCCATTGCATTTACAAAACAGGAGGTTGTTACAAGAACACCCTTTTCGCCTGCAGCTACAACATTCACACCCATCAAACCTGTACCAGCTATAACTTTCTTTGATTTATTAACTACTGTAGTCACTGCAGTCTCATCTATGTTCCATATTCTGGAACCATCTGCAAAACTCGGGGATCGATTCATTGTACTACTATCTGTTATGTTTCCTTTAATTATAATTTATTAGCTACAATTAACCACACTCAGCTTCATGCTTCAAGTTACTTTATTTTACCGATTGTTACTGATTCTGAAATACAACCATAAGACTCACTACTTACACTAGCTCTCCATCTTGACTCTACCTTTTCGTCCATCCTTGCCAACCTTACACACTCAACTTTCCTGGCAAATACCTAACTATCTTTAGTTATCACATCTCCCTTTTCTTAATGGTAATCTTCCAAATACTTAGGTCTATGTACAATACGTCCACTTTGCGTTATGAGAGTGGTAGCAGGTTGGGCTGTGGTGAACAGATTGTCTGACTGAGGTGAGAACTGATAG
>PNEQ01073355.1:0-22174 GCA_003012365.1 Medauroidea extradentata | reverse complement strand
TGATCCCCTACAGCAACATGATCCTACCCGCGCGCTATCAACCATACGTCATGTATTGCCAACTGTAGCGCAGAAACTGTGTGTATTTGGACCTATGTTCATGTTACTCTACACGTGAGGATTGTTTCCCTGGAAAATTGACATGGAATTTTGCAACACCCTGTATAGAGCGTGTCGCATAAGTCCGGTCTCATAGGAAATATAAATTAGTTAAATACGGAACGTTGTAGTAGTGAAGCAGTGTATCGAAGTACGACGGCGGCAGTGTGTTCACCTTCAAGTGCCATTACAACAGAAAATAATTTCATTTATGGCCATGGACAGCTTTGCACATGCGTAATCCGACTTGTCCTATGAGACCGGACTTATGGGACACCCTGCATATCCGAGGTGCCTGTTATCACGTAGGAATTCGGTTTCGGTTTTGGCCTAGGAACCCAGGTCATCAAATAATGGATTAATTTTTAAAGTGTTGAACCCCTACCCCCTCGTAAATACTAGCTATCAGAAACACGTGCACTTAGAGGAATACTGAGTTCCCAGACTTGTAAGTCTTGCTGGTTCTTATGGCGCGCACGTGACTGCTTGTTGTGGAGTGATTATTCTGTCTACAACTCCTTATTTTTTAAACTAATTTCGAAGCATGCATAGCGAGTGACATTATGTAGGTACTCAGTTATCATAACAGTATTTTTTGACGTTAAGTACACTATTATATTGAAAGTAGTCAAGTTATATTTAGTGTACAACTTTACATTGGGAATATTTGTTCATATACAGGATGTATCAGAACAGCGGTTACAAACTTTCAGGAGAGATAGAGTACACCCAGACTATGGGAAATCACATAGCAATGCATGGTCGGAAACGCTTTCCTGCGATACAAAACTCCAGAAATAAAGGACACGAACAAGAGGAGAAAACATGTTTATTAATCCTAATACAGCAAAAATGCTGGGAAGTCTTTGGCTGGTGATGACGATCCATGTCACTTTATGTTCTTATCTCTTAGTTTATTGCTGTATTAAGGGCTGGTTCCCGAGTTTTTTTCAGACTGGTGCCAATAACCCCAAATATTTTTTAACAAAAAGTTTTGAAAAAAATTGAGTCAATGTGCAATCACACGATGCACAATACTGTGGACGCGTTTTTTAAAATAATGTACCATTCGCCAGCAAAATAATAATTTCCTTCATTTTTGCTAATTTTCACGGCGAAAAACGTGGTACTTTCGGTAATGAAATCTAAAAACCCGTTCAGTATAACTCTACAAAAATAATTCAGCTACAAATTATAACATATAAGTGTCAAAACTGTGCAGCGAAATTTTGATATGAGTATTAGGTAGCAATAAAAAAAAATATTTTCGAAATCACTGCAAAACTCGGTAAAAAGGCCTTAAGAATAATAAACATGTTTTCTCCTCTTGTTCGTGTCCTTTCTATCGTTTGTTTTGTGTCGTCACACGCGCCAGGAAAGTGTTTCCGACCATGTATTTATGTGACTTCCCATCGTCTGGGTGTACTCCATCTCTCCTGAAAGTTTGTAACCGCTGTACTGACACATCCTATATAATAAATCCAACACACACACACACATATTCGGGAGGACTCGGGTTCGATCCCCAGCTCCGGCCATACTGATTACGGACTTTAAAGGTTTCCCGTAATCGCTCCAGGCTAATGCTGGGATGGTTCCTTAACAAAGGCATGGCCGACTCCTCTCCCAGCTCCTGTCATTGTACCAAGTTATGTCACCGTCTCTAATGACCTCGCTGTCGACGAGGCGTAAAGCCCACTTACCTTACCTTTTCACACGCATGTTACACAAAACTCTTAATTTTCAGGATTTCGCTCAAAACAAACAAATAGGGTACTTTTAGTTGAACGGCAGCCACCTATGACGTAACATTTATGACAAGAATGTCAGGCAGACGATCGTAAATTCTGATAGAGACGTCGAAAATGTAGCATCATCCAACAAATAACTAGTACATCGTGCCAGGAACCCTCGACAAAATGCCAAGCTATTGTTTTGTGTTCGTGGTACGTTAGGGTGTGACATCCCCAAAAATTATCATATGTACCAACAAACTAGTACATCCAACAACGCGACATTTCATGCCCAGAAAAAAACACTATAAATGTAGTTTTATCTTTCCAGAAAAATTCATTCCTGTGACATGTGCAAGCCTTTTTCTGTATAATTTTTTCTCACTAGTTTGGAAATTTACTTTACGTCTACGTAGTAAAATCAGTTTTTTTTTTAAATAGAAAAGACATCAGTGTTAAGTTATGTAAATAACGCGTAAGATTTTTTTTTCTTTTGGCATTTACCTTTAAATTAGTGGCGGTAAAGAATTAGTATCGGACTATCACATAGCAAAAATACATTTCATTGTTTCTGAAAAGAGATACGTTGCGTCAGTAAATATTAAGATAAATGTAAACTGTATTTACACACACAGATCATTCCACGAACGAGTGCAGTTTTTTTACAGTTGTCAACAGTTATTTCAGAAACTAAATAAAATGTTTTACTTTCGGGAAACAATTCGTTAATTAATCGGACGGGGTAGTAAAGTTGGAAGTTGCATAAAAGACAATGTAAACCAAACTACACTCTGAAAATATTTCTTCGCCACGACAAATATTTTGTTTAGACACGAGTCACTGCGAAGAGTTGCTATTACAAAAGTTCGATGTAATATTTTTGTAGAGTTTGTTTTTTTGTAAGACAAGCTTTGCGTTAAGGGAGTAGTTCACGCAAAAATTTTAATTATTTTAATAATTTTTATATATGTACGAGATATGGTTTGTTTTGTAGACATGAATTGTGACTACTTTTTACAGTACCGTAAACCGGAGTTACTTCGTCCATTTTCGGGGTTACCTATTTTGACCACTGAAAATGCTACTTTTGAGGTCTTATGGTAAATGAGTAGATAATTGGAACCTAGTATTTGAAATTATTTATTTTGAACGTATATTTAACTTTTACTACTTTCTTTGCAAAACGACATAAAGACCACAATTTTGGGTGGGGCAAAGTTACACCACAAGGTCAAAGTAACCCCGGTACACGGTAATGAAAGTTAGCGTTTATAGTTTCTGTATAATGGCATATTAAAGCCCAAATTTGAATTAAAATTGTTGTATACAAAAAACGAAAACCAACTGACGTACAACATAAATGAAATAATTTACACTGGAAAACAGTGTCATGGCCTACGCCAAGACATGTACCAAACATTGTATTCAAATTGTTCATATTTAAATAAATTGCAGAAAATTAGTTGTTTTTTTCAAACGCACAAATTTTTAAAATGCAAAAAAATTATTGCGACTTTTTATTCATGTATAAATGTAGCGTGCGACACTGTTCTTCACTGTAAATTATCTCATTCTTGTTAGTCAACTGGGTTTTATTTCTTATATAAAACAGTTTTATGCTGGCATGCCTTTATGTAAAAACTATGAACACTAGAAAATTTTCATTGCAGTGAAAAATAGTCTTAATATATGTCTATTAAACAAACCATACCTCGTACACGTATAGAAATCAATAAAAATTTCTACCCAGAAAATAAAATAACGTTTTTACTTTACACTTCAAACAAAAAAAAATTAGCGGCAAAGCTTCTTTGCAATGGCTTATATTCAAACAGAGTTTGTGTAGTGAGAAAGAATGTGTTTTTGTGCAATATGCACAGATGCACATGTGAACAGAACTATGCAAGCGCTCGTGGATTCGACTGCACAAATATGCATGATATATTTCACACGGTCAATAATTACGCGGGGCTGCAACGAGCTATTGTCACAGGTGCTTCCATGTGCACATTATACAATATGCTCAAAGAGGATAAAACACACGTCGCTGTGTTCGGTCGCTTTAGTTTCCAGTCATAAAAAAAAAAAAAGGTTTTGTGTTGCTCTTGTTAGCGTGCAACTATAGCATTGGCTTTGCGGACAACACTCATTTATTTTTCCTCTCCGGCTTCGTTACGCCAGCTTTTATGATACCACACAGATACAAATGCCGCCAGGGTGAACGTATTTTGCACGTTAGAGGTCTGAACATGCGGAAGCGATAACGTAGACACAGCACACGTACCACACATTACCTTAGCCCCTAGACGCAAGTCACTCAACTAAATTCTCCCCGACAAGTCCCCTCTATGAGACATTCAGGGATGACACTTCCGTGTTATAACGTAATACTACAGATAAAGGTGTATTGTAAACGCCTATTCATTTCAAAATATTCTACGCAAAACCGCAAAAACATGTTACAGGTAGGGGCCGGAAAATTTCGCGGATTCAATAACCTACATGTTAGAATGCACTGTCCTATGCACACTCAAGCCCCGACCAAATTATTCAAATTCACATTATATGAACATAATTCCTCACACATATTTTAAATCAGTAATTATTTGAAGCATCAAAATTTCCTGCTGAAAGCAATTTTAAATATTTTTGCAATAAGAGTCTTTTACAAGCATGCTTTAGTTTTAAGTTCATATATCACTTGTAATAACGTGGAATTAAAAAAAAAACTGTTATTCTGTGTTGGGTATTAAAGGTTTATGAAATGTTTGGAATTGCAAAATAAATAAATATATATATTTAGGCCTAAATAAAAATAAATAAACAATAACAATAATAAAATAAATTTAATAATAATAGGAATAAATTTTTCTGATATAAAACCGGTTTTTTACCAAAATAAATAACATTCTTGTTTATTAAACACTGTACGGTAGTTTTTTTTTTTACTGGTAACGCCATACTGGTGCCTTACAGTTACTGATGTAAATATGTCGAGGAGCGAACAAACGAGGAATTTATTTCCCTTTTCAAAGCATTGGATTACTAAGCGCTGAAAAAATTACAAAAGACAAATGCGAAATGATAAAATACGTCATGTTCATTTGCGAGCAGTAGTCGCGTGACCACTTCGCCTGTGAAACAAGCTATTCGTAAACCATACTTGAGACAGCGCTAACAATGCAGGACACAATTATAACATTGTTCCTTGCCTTCTGTGTGGACAGACACACCTGGCAACCACGCAATTAGTATCTAAATTGCTTGCAAAATAAAAATAATAAAAATTCTATTTGCAACAGCTCGTGAATTACACAGTGCATCAGGGAAGACCATTTGCCCAAAGCAGAACAACGACAAATAAAAGTAATAATTTTCCCAATAAAACTGCCCTGTTAGTAAAGCTGTTTCAGATTAAAAAATAATTTATACATTCAACAAATTAAAATAATAATAATAATAATAATAATAATAATAATAATAATAATAATAATAAACGCTAATCCTGCAAGTTTTGCCGGACAGTTTTATTTGATTTTATAACTTACAACTTTAAATTCTTCAGTTTATTACATGTTTAAAACCTCTAAGAAGTGACAACATGAAGCAAATAAAATTTATAAATAACTATTTAAAAAAATAGTATACGTGAAATTTCTGAAAGTACACTGGGAAATGAGAAAATTCATCAATTTCGTATACTTGTATATTTTACGATAATTATGAGCGAATATTTTTTTCAGTAGAGATTTTACGTGGAACACATATTGTTTGAAATATTCATCTTCAAAATCGGAACGGATTCAAACTACAAGCTAAAATTCAAATGTCAGCGGCAGGATTAAGTCACAAATTACTGGTCATGAGCTGAGTAACTGTACGCAGTGATGCTCGAGAACTAGTTCCTTGTATCTCACATGCTACTGGCTGAGGAGTGTACCTGTTCCTGCCAGTCAAATGGTTCCACAGGCAACTGAGAGTTCTGTACAGTTACTGCTCATCGCCGCTTGCCATAAATCACCTCACGCTTCGCCACTGGTCAACAATACCAAAAGTAAAGCTAATGAAAAAAAAAAATTTTTTTCTCGTACCTATATTGGCACGTTTATAAAAATAGTGATGGAAAATTCTTCACACGTTCTACTCGCTAAAAGTGCGCCCTTGTGAAAGTTGGTAAATGACCCCAAACCTCATCCATTGCTGCTTTCCATTTCGAGGCTTGTGGACATTTCAGTGCTTCCTTTATGGTAGAAGGCTCACTTTTATCCGACATGAAATACGACGCAAAATCTGAGTCACATTTAGTCTTTCGGGAACGTGCTGACCATCATAGTTGAGGTTCCTCTTCAGCACATTCCTCGCTTGGGAAGCCAAAAAAGAGTTCCTCTCCACTGTCAGATGAATTCTTATCTTGGACATAATTACTGTTCACTACTTGGTCCTCACGAACATCATCCACCTCAAAACATTCTTGTATGTTACTTTCTTCTGGTTAGTACACATTTGAGGATCTGCTCTCAACCAACCTTCTGTCCTCCAGAAAAATAACATCACGACTGATTGTCACTGCTTTGGTGCTCAGATTTACTAGGCGATAGTGGTAAATCCGGCACTGACTGGCGGTAGGTAGGCCTTTCCGCGATGTTGCCGACCATCAGGAGAGCCATTTTACTGGCGTGTGTGACTGAGTTCGCAGTCCTACCGGCTATTTCACTTCTGTATTCCTCAATATTCTGTGACAGCGTATTATTAGCTGCAGGTCAATGAACCTGATAAATGTTTCTTCTTCTACCAATAGGAGCGCGGTATTACTCTTGTCACGTGGTTGTTCTCGCGTGATGAGGTCCGAGGACACGCGAACTCTCCTGTCCGCCCGCGAATGTTTGTTACCGTGTAAGTTTATCTTTAACGACTACGTAACGTCGTGCCAGCTCGAATGTTCCGACAGCACGATATGCGACTATTTAAGTGCGTCGGACCCGTAAGATTTCATTATTTTATATTTGTGCCAAACACTGTTCAACTTTTGCACATCATACAACACGTCATTTCCCCAATTAAAAAAAATTTTGCTCCATAGTTTTATGCATAATCACTCATCAAAGTCACAAAATGGCCATTGCGGTGTAGCCAACATAAAAAAAGTAATTAACTAATGAATTCAAATTACAGGAACAGAAAGTCAGTGCATCAATTAATTTTATGGCATGTTTGTAAATAGTATATTTTGAAAATTTCAGTAGTAGCCAAAAGTTAAATTTATGCAAAAATTTACTCATTTTCATCAATTTTTAAAAAATACAAAATTTGTATAACTTTGTGTTTAAAAAGTGTCTTGAAGAAGCTCACATTATTTAGTATCAATACGAATTATCTTGTTTCTGCAAGTTAAGTATTATTTATTATTTTGGCTACACCGCAACTGCCATTTTGTGACTTTTGTAGGTGATTATGCTAAAACTACGTGGCCTAATTTTTTTTATTTGGGGAAATGACATGTTACCTAATGTGTAAAAGTTGAACAGTGTTTGGCACAAATATAAAATTTTGAATTTTTACAGGTTCAGCGTCCTTATGTGCGCTTTTTTTTTTCCAGGAAGGGAGGTATAAACTGTTTCTGGAAGAGGAAGAAGCAACTCACTGCCTAAATGTGCCGAGGACGAAATTTCATCCGTTGTTATAACAATTTTTAATAACTTCGCAGATACTTACTACAGCTCTCGGGGCAAGCAATCCAATACAGACGTACTACCATCATGCAATCTAAGTAATTTATTTTGAATTATATGACTTTTAATCTTAATATTAGTATAACTACTGCGACACACATCTTCAGACTTGCAATTTTTTATGTAAGAACTAACTGAAGGTCATTACACTACAACAATAAACAAGATACTCAGAAGTTAAATGGCTGGACGAAACAAAATGCAAAATTTACTACACTAGGACATGGGTCTGGAAATGCTGAGTGTAAGACATTCTCTTGTGTCTACTGTTTTTGCGACAATATTTTTTAAAGCATAAACAAGAGCATATATCAAAAATCTATTTGGCAATTTTGTTTAAAATTGTTTTTGCTGTGATTACTAATTTAATTTTTTCAAAACAATAAATTATTCGTATTCGACTAAAAAGTCAATTAATCAGAATTTCATTATTTACGTAGGCCTAATTAGCTAGGACCATAGTAGGCTATTAACTGCCTTGAAAAAAAAAATCAGCCAAAATAGACAAGACGATTTTAAAACCAAACTGCTGAACAGAATTTTGATATCTGCTTTCATTTAGACGTAAAAAATAATATCGCTAAAAAAAGTAGACACAAGACAAGATGGACGACCACGTCTCTAGAGTCGAACTGTGTGCAGCGTGTTCGGGATACGTTTTTACCTCAGAAACTTCACCTCCGTACATCACCACAATACCCGAAATAAAAACTCTTTCTAAGTACCACGTTTCTCCAAATCTGTTTACAAAAATTCTTTTACATATACGTCGAGCGAAGTTTGGAATGACCTGCCGGGAGATTTACAAAACCACCTCGCTTAACTTGTTCAGGGTGAAGTACAAATCCTTTCTATTCCAGGACCAGCAAAAGTAAAAGTTCTCTTCTGTAAATTTTATTATTTTTTGTTATTAACTAGATACATTGGAATCGTTAGTATATAGACCCAAACTGGCAATAATAATTGTTGTATGTCATATTAAATCTTTGTTATTAATATATGTGTCGTTGAATACAAATAATGTACCAATTGTAAAACAGCCTTGGGCTGAACTTGGTCACCAATAAATAAATAAATAAACGTGCGTACACACTGCCTATCTACGAAAAGAACACAAACTTCAGACTACTTACAGAAACTACTTTGAACCATCACGTCCATTGTAAACATTAATTTAAAGCCCTCAAACTATTCCGGTTACTATAGAGGCCAAGATATTTTCATATTACAAACTATAAAAATAACAGATTTCTATTTTGGTACAATTTGTGGTTTCAAGCCTTCATTTTTCTAAAAACGGTTTTAAATTTTTTATTCGAAAGAAAAGCATATTACCGCATAGTGCTATATCAATGAACATCCGCTGATAAAATAACTCTTGAAAAGATCTCATCAAGTTTTTTATAAATAGTTCGGATTTTTTTTTTTTTTTTTTTTTACGATTGAGTATTCCTGCCGTCCGCTTGACATCGTACCTTTCCATTGTTTCAGGTGCATGTACGCAACCAGCATTAACCCCACATAAATCACGACTAATTTTACTATCGCTACAGCAATAAGAGTATTACATGTATCAACATTATCTTCGCGATTTATCAAAGACACAGCCGTTCTAATTTTATCTGCGTTTTGCAAAATCAAGTATAACGAAAGGTTACATTATTAACGTGATACATATAGAACTTTTTGTAAAATTTGTAGTTAACCATTCTTTACACTTAACTTCGTCGAACGCGGCGAAAATAATAACGACTCTACCTCTGATAAAACGCGACGATAATTTTGACATGATTAATATTTTTATTGCTATAGCGATAGTTAGAGGTACGTAAATGTCGCAGATACATTCCAGGTGAGGTTGAACGCCAACTACGTATACTTCATTGTCATGTCTGTGACTTGCTGGCGGCTGTTACGAAACGCGTTTGACTACTGCAAGCCAGTAGTAAATAAGGAAATAATGCGAAGTGCTATCGCTTGCTACCTGCTTGTACGGTTATAAGCCAATAGATAATCGATTGTGGTCAGTGGGTGTATAGGACTGACAAGTCTAGGCTGCTGCCAGATGAATCCGCGAAATTGACGTACCTCTAGCGTGGTGCATACACGCGCCTGTAACACTGGAACGGCCTCTTTAAAATACGAAAGTTATGTTAGGTACTTTTTAACCTATATTACTATATTTACGATCACTTAAAGTTTATAACAAATTAAAATGTAATAAATTATGTTTTAAATGTCAAAAATTAACGTTTTTCTGTTAAATAGCTGTTGAAAATCACTGCTACTTGTTGTATAAAAAGCACTGCCCAGCGTCACCTTCATTTGTTTATAGCCGCGCAAGGGACGGCAAATAATAATACGTGACATACCCGATACCGCTTCAGGACTACAAATGCTGGCGCGCGTTAGGACAAATGCTGGCGCGCGTTAGGTCTCGGCCGTTGCTTTTCTAGCACCTGAGATGGTAGCACTTATGTATAGAGATGATGGTATATCGCGAAAATTTTTTGCACCAACATAGACTTGAAAACACTGACACATCGTAGCTGTCTGCAAACCAATAACAGACATAAAATATTACAACAGCGGGTTTCTTATTGGCTTAGTCAAATTGAGCAACAGCTCCACGTACAAGCGAAAGCCAGTTATATTTTCATAAGCTGAGCGTATGTTGAAGTCTAGCAAATAGTCAAGTTTTCCCGCGATAAACCATCATCTCTACTTATGTAGTATCTCGTGCATAGGGATACCAGGCCGGCCTCGCTCCCTAGTTTACCTGTGGTTTCGAAAATATTTTTTGTAACGCAAATTAATACATATATCAAAAATTCCTTTGGCAGTTTTAACACTTATATATCAACGTTTTATATGAATTTTTCTGTTGCAATACACCAAACTGATTTTTAGATTTTTGCCCCCGAAAAAGTACACATTAGGTTGTGAAAATAAGCCAAAATGAAGCAAAATAATTTTTTTCTCGCAAATGGTACATTATTTTACAAAATGGTCTGGCAAACTTGTGTATCGTATGACTGTACACTGTCTCAAATTTTTTCAAATCATTTGGTTAAAAAATATTTGAGTTATTTGCAATTGTTTGAAATAAACGGGAGATCATGGCCTTAATGTAACTTTTTTTCACACAGTGCATCATTAGAGACATGTAAAATTCGCATTATCATTTGGTAGCCGACTAAACTTCACTTTCCTATACATAACATAGCATAATCTGCAACTTAATTGGCCACGAAATATTATGTGTTGTCATTTACGTGTGTTACGTCTTTACAGAGATTGGCCTCTCTACCGTGTAAGCATTCTCCGCGGCAAGTCACGACAATATTGGCCAGCGGGAGACGTCGAACGAGCCTATAGTCACTTGGAGTCTAGTCAACTGCCGGAAAATAACGCGAATTTTGCATGTCTCTATGCATCATACATTTAATTAGTAAAAAAGGTAAAGCGTAAGGTTGAAATATAAAACTTGTATTATTTATGGTTGGTAAATTCCAATGACCTTTCTTTATAATATACAATCTGTTCCAGGAAAGCGTTCTGTCCTGTTTTACAAGCTCAGGGTTGTTTTTTCCATCGAGGGTAGCAATATGCAGAGGCGGTAAGCCGCGCGAGCTCGGACGCTATTGGCATTGATGTTCTCGGGATCTCAAAGGATATTAAGCTGCATGTATATGTGGGTAGGTAACTATTTATCTTGCACCCTCGTACGCGAGCGTATTCGTCTATCTGCGACTTATACCGGGGCGATATTGCAGTCTCTTCTCTGTCAACGTGCATTCGTCGTCGACATTGGTGACCTTTTCACAACTACCTCCGGCGAAAATGGAACAAGACAAAGGAGCTTCTATGTGCCGCGCGCAACTAGTTACTAGACAAAAGAAAAACCCAGCTACACGGTAAGTTTATGAAAGGAAAGACGAACTTGTTTGCAACACATTCCGTCTCTCTCTGTCTATCCTGTACAGCGTGATCTTTGAGCGAGGGTTTTAATTCCCGCAACTTGGATAACACCGCCTTTCCTCCCCGGCCCTTTGCCGTCCTATTTGAACGCAATCTTCCCTTCACTCCAGCCTTTTTAGCTATTAAGTTTTCGCCCGGGGCTTTTGTATTACGCCGCGGGTTCCACGGAGGTACCGGGACTCGAGGGGACGAAGGGGAGGCAGTTATAAAGTAGAGTAATTACACAGCCCAGGGAAGAGGAAGAATTGCCTCGTTTTATTTTTAGCGGGCGAGCAGTAAAGTGTCCGGCAGGGCTTGAGGTTTCACTCCCTCTCCTGGAGCTCTGGAACAATTTGCCCGCGGCGGTGTAAAATATCCTAGGAATTTGCAAGCGCCACAAGGAAGAAGGGATTGAAGGAAGGGACATATAAAACGTAATGGCTGCGGGAAATTTATTCAGCGGTGATGTAAAATTGCGAAAACTATAACCTTAGGTACAGCGCATAATCAATCTGCCACTGGGATCAATTACAGAAAAACATATCCATTGAAAACGCTGTAGTTAATTGCAACTTATATGATTGGGTGATGTACATCTGACACAGTTGTCTGCAGGCCAATAACAGGCGTTAAAAATATAACAATAGCGAGATTCTTATAGGCTCAGTCAAGTAGGGCAACAGCTACACGAACAAGCTAAAGCCAGTTATCTTCTGGTGAGCTGAACGTGCGTTGAAACCCAGCAAACAGTCAAATATTCCCGTGTAAGGGCGCCGCCTACCCGCGTGTGAGAGGCTCAAAAGCGACGGAGCAATAAGGTCGACCTTGAAGCGCGCATCAAATGCCGCGTCGCCTCAACGAGCCAAGCGCTGAACTAGCATGCAAGCTTCCCGTCGAACGGTTTTTACTATGGGACATCAAGCGGTGACCATATAATTTTATTGGTGTAAAGTCTGCAACCAAGTTCAGTGCAGGTCGCAATCTGAGTTTCACATACATCCGGTTAGTATATTTTGAAGAACGGCAGTCTGAAAATGCTGTTTTTGGCTATGTTGGAAGGCTTAGAAATAGTGTTTTTAATGAGCGTGACTTCTTAACAATGAGGTTCCAACCTTGTCTGAAGTTTGTTTTGTTGTCATACGTTGGCACAATAGGCACATGCGAAATATTTTCGCAAAAAAAACGGTTTACGAACACACTGCCACGCATTTGAAGCGTGGGGTAGGCGGCCGCCTTAAACCATCATCTCTAACGATGACATTTTACATGTACAATGTGGCAATATGGCACTGTAGTTAGTCCCCGTTTTCGCTCCACATATATCTACTACTACTGTTCAGACCTGCATATCATGAGTGCAGGTTAAAATCCCGAGCAGTCCAAACATATTCTACGTTTACTTGACGTAACATACATAAAATAATACATGGACGTGGGGCGCAAGGGAGAATTATATATCCACGCAGTGTTGCCACATTGTGCTCGTGAAATGTTGTACATAATTTCGCCACTAACATTTTCGTCTCCAATTTAGATCAGGATTCTCATATACTGTGCTTGTTATGCTGTTCTTTTTTGACAGCCTGCATCTATCTAAATTTATTTGTGTATGTATGAATAAGTGTATCCGTTATGTCGCCCAGATTTACGTTGTTTCACTAGGTTGTATTCGAATGAGATTCCATCTATGCCGTCGCCCAATTTATAATAACGCAGATTACTACCAATATTTAAGGCTTTCTAAAATATAACAACGTGTTACGCCATCCCCAGTGTTCCTTCCACTAAAGAACCGAGTAGTATAAACAGTGGAGGAGCGTATGGTCACGTTTCACGGGAAGCGGTAAAATATGGACTTAACATCAGGAACACGGAGGTATGGACAGGAACATTTCGCGAAATCAATGATCTGGAGGCTAGAATCCATTGCACTATACATAATCAAGCCCCAACCATTTGTCAACTAGCTGCTACTCAGTGGAACAACAGACAATGAACGAATAGACGGGGCTTGAGTATGTATAGTACAATGGATTCTAACCTGCAGGTTACTGACTTCGCGAAATTTCCCTGTCCCTGGGTATAGACCTATCTGCATAAATAAACCTATAACATCATTTTCCTGTTAATGAAGCCGTGTTACTAGAGCATTGTTTCTCGGTTCCTGCAACGCTACTGTCTGGAGATTTACCTGCACTTACTAGTCTAATGGTACCACAAACAACTCAAGATTTGTGTATACTTAGAGGCAAGAGTATTTCCCGTATTCATCTGGCAACAGCCTAGAATTCCCAGACCTATACACACACTGACCAAAGTCAAATATCCTTTCGCTTCTAACCGTAAAAAATGTTACCACCTATGCTTGTTTCCTTATTTATCACTGGCTTGCAGTCGTCATAGATGTGTGGAAACAGGTGTCGTCTAATCACAGAAGGAGTGACGTATACATTATTGGCATTGAACCTGACCTAGCATCAATACGCGAAATAATCATGCCGCTATGTATAGTCATTGTTAATTACAGCTTGCCTTGGAATACTTCCACCCTTCGCCACTGAGTATAACATGATTTGTTAGGTTTTAGATGTTCTGTGCTGTACTGCGCGATACACGCCACTTGTCCTTTCTGTCGTACCTCGTGTGATGACAACGGTTTCCTGCTTCCCACGACCGCCTTCTCAAGCTGTGGCTCAACATTGCACTGTCCCTTTGGTTCACAATCACTAAACATATAACATAACAGTAGAAACTGTACACTAAGACGCTTTGTGCAAAACTAATTCACAATAGGATATTTACTGTAAATTTTAACCAACGACATTTTTTGACGAATCTGAAATATTCGTTGCTGTATAGAAGACAACGGAAGGACATTTACATATGTTTGAAGCTGAGCCGTGTTTTGAGATAACATAACATGTAGAAATAGTCATAATAAACTGCCCAATGTAAAAAAATATTTTTTAACGTTAAAACCTTTTATTGTAGCTTCGTTTTATTATTGTTTATTTTCGGAGGTTAAACCAACATGGCGGACATCCACAAAATTCTTTGTTATGATTGGTTGCTGTCCTACGCGTACGCACAAGAAATTAAATATTACAATTTCCTGTATATCAGCATCTCTATGCACACGACCACTTTTTTGCAGCTGTGAATCGGTCGGAAAGAAAACATAGCAGTTAGTTCTTGGGCGAACGACCAATATTCTACGTTTATTGTTATGTTGCCAATTGTGAGCCCACATTTACGCTTGCAACAGACCAGAGGGTTCCGCCTTTCTCTCCAAGAGATGACATCCCTTACAGATAGCGTACTGTCTTTGGTTATTTAGTCACGAAAATTCTTATTTGTTGGTAATGTTTATGTCATTAAAAACAGCCAGAAATATAATGTAGCAATATGGGTCGCACCGAGATGAACAAAAAGTCTGTGGCATATAGAGTCTCAAGTAATTCGCGGATACAGACTCGTATCACGGGATTCTGTAGTAAAACTTTACATAAAACTCTTTGGTAAAAAACGGCCCTAAGACTTTTGATTCCGGCAGGAATTGCATGAAAATTTTGAAAATAATAATAATAACAAACATTCGGTAATCCCATACGGTTTAGGTCACGACGTGAAATTTCACTGTACGTTAATATCAACCCCGTAGCAGGCCGACCTGCAGATTGCAGAGTTCCGTGTTCGAATCCCATCGGGGTCATTTCGACTTTCGCATGTTGTAGAAACGGGAGGTACATTGCCTTCGGGCCGACGGGTTTTCTCGGGATATTCCGCTTCTCTATTCCTTGCATTCCGTCGCATCTCCACTCACACCTCACCTTACTTCACATATCCTTCGAGCCAGTTCGGAAACAGTGAACTGGTTTCCCATCAAGAATTCAGGCAAACACTCGACCATTATAATTTACCTACAAATAAGAATTTAAAAAATTAATTATTATACTAGACATGTCAATCTTCAAAACTACTCGGTTTAACGCGAACAGCCTATACTTGCGTCGTCAATGGAAACTAAAATCGCTGATATCATCGCGGGAGTAGACGACACGACAGAGGATTTCTGCTCCATGGGAACACGTAATTACCTAGGTCCGTGGGAAACACGTGTATTTATGTGTGTAACCCGCTTCCTAGGATCTCAGCAGTTGGTTTTGAAGCCTTTGCCCCTAGTCACGTGCGCCTATCTTCCCCTATTTTTGATCCTTTTTTTTTAACCCCTTGCCTCCTGCTCCTACAGGGGCAACCGACTCGTGGAGGGAGTCGTGTCATGTTCACCGCATACATATGGCTTTGCCCCGTTCCTCTCCAGCCGGGCTTCCCGAGGTGCCAACCCGTACCACCGGGTCCTTTACAACAGAGAAGGTAGGTTGGTAGCCCTGTCTCGCGACGTACAACCGGAGGGAAGGAGAGAAAATTACCCGCCGACGAAATACGCCGCGCGAACTGAATACGAAAGTCGGGGTTGCCTCCTCGACGGCAGAGCCAAACCTACCCCTAGAGGCTCGGGGACATTCCGCAGCTCCGGCTTCGTCGACGTATTCAACGACAGACGGTGTTCGCATTCACGATGTGCGAATCTGCGTGACCTCCTTGAAGATGCTTGGGAAATATGGAAGGACCTACACGAGAAGTGAAGACCGAACCGATTAAGTATTTTGGACATACGCCATTGCAGAAAATGGTGACTCACGGAAAACCAGACAATACAAACAGACAAGTAAACAAAAAAAAAAAAATCAAATACACTATAAATCAATACCGGACAGCTGGAGAGCTTTGGCGAGAATTCTGATTTTGTTATCACGTCAAACCACCACTACATTTAATTGATTTCAGATGTACGTTGCCAACATAAAAATTCTGGGAAAATTTTCTATATGGAGAACATATTTTCGTTGCACAGAGAAAATAAAAAAAATAGTAGTACGATAAATACGTAAAAAATTAAATAAAGCATGTTAAAATAACGAAATGCAATATACAAAAATTATATCAAAATGTGTGTTAGTTTCGCCTCATGCCGCTAGGTTATTTTTCACAAGTTTACTCTAGGTATTTACATACTTACATACAGCTGTCCGGTAATAATCTCTATGCCATTTCATAATATTGTTTGCAACTGGCAAACATAGGAAAACATAATTCGAAACTCCGCAAATAATTCAGACTGCGCGCATTCTCAGATTTTCTATGACACATCATTTTCTGCAATGGCGTATGTCCAAAACACTTCTTTGGCTCGCAACTCACCTCCATTGCAAGAATAGTTTGAAAATAACAAAAGTGCATTTGTAACCTTTAAATGGACATGGAAACAGCGGGATTAAATATCGACTGTCAGTTGTTTCACTTTCAGCTAGTCGTAGCTAGCAGACAAAGAATTCGGGGTCCAGCAGGTAACCGTGTATGAGATTCAAGTTACATGTTTAACGAATTATTTATTACCACGTTTGCTTGTGAATCTTCCATGTTTGACAAAAACAGTTGTTTCGTGTGATATCCTAACGTATAATTGCGAGTAAACGAAGATGTGCCCCTGTTTGGCGGCAGTGACACAAGTTTTACAAATATAATTTTGTTACTGACTATTCGGTTGCAAATCATACTAAATTCTGTGATATTTAATGAAATTAAAAACAATAAACTAGACGCCACATTTGCAGGCGAAAAACCTGACAACTTGTGGTTTCCTTTCCCGAAAAAGATATGGCGCCAGCATCAAGTTTCGAAATGTGATGCTGTTACTTTCCTAACTATAACCCTCTACATAGGCAAACGGTCGCCCGAAACGCCAAGATAATGTGAATGTCGAGGGCTGGACCGGAGAAGTACTAACCACATAATAATTCCATATTTTTTACAGTACCCTACGACTACTGTGTGTACAAACGTATAAATAATAGTTCTTTTAATTACGATAAACTTAACAGTTTAAGAGCCTCAGTTTTAAGTGAACCGTCTATATATACAGTTTACTCCATTTACGATCTTTAAATATGTTCTTAAAAAGCTACAGTGTAATTTAAATATTTCTTTAAACAATGTGAAGCTGCTTATATTATAATTTTTGTGGTTCAGTGTAAAAATTGCAATAAAAGTTATTTTTTAACTTACCATTCGGTAAAACCCTTCAAACCCGCTCATAATTATATGGAACTTTTATTTTTTGTTAGTGCCCGATATTGCCGCCAGAGCTAGTATAGACAGGTGTTGAACTGTCAGAATAATTTGTACAAGTAAGGATCAGGTGCTTTTTTTTGCGTACTTAGCGAGTACACACCCGCTATTAGAATACAGCCAAAATACAAAGATTGAAGTATTCGCAACACGTCTTCCGTCCTTATGTTTGAAGTCTCTCCAGGTGGAAGAGAAATTCACTCAGTTTCATTTAAATAACAGCGCGCTCTGATCCCCCGAGGGGGCATGCCCCTCAGAACGAGCGACACTAAAATGCCAACGCTCCACAGTTTTACGATCTAACCTCTCCAGCTACGGCACAATCTCCGAGATGAGGCAACCGGTCCAGAAAACAGCATCCGTTTTGTGGCCCACCTTCCTTGCGGGTAAAAATCTTACAAGATCACTTTCCTGTCAACGGGTTTAATTTGGTGTGTTTATTCTCTTCTATAAGTATCTTCTGCCGAAATATTTATATGCGAATTTCTGTACTTAAGAGGGCGTGGTACATAATTCAACGCTAAAAGCATTAATCTATAGCTATAGGTTTCTTGAAGCCAATTTGCCAAAGCTAAACAATAGCAATCCTAGACAATAGTTTTAGCCAACGTTTTAAACAAAATTGTTTCCAGTGTTACAACTTCTGAGACACAATCTCTGACGCCGGAACCTCGTGCATTTAACTGCGGCGCAAGAGATCACGCGGAACGAATGAGTAATTCTGGATAAGTATTTACTCATAAAGTTGGCAAATACCATTATCTAGGATTGTCATTGAGTATTTTATTCATATTGGCTTCGAAAAGAGTGTAGAAATCAAATGATGTTTTCATCGTTTATTTATATACCACGCACTCTTAATACCACATAGTTATATTTCATGCCGATTTTAACATGGTCCAGAATTCTTACAAAGTACTAACACAATTCCAAACAACATCTTCAATGGCTGCTAAATACAGCGTTTGAGTCATGAGAATAACAATGAAAAGCTTTCTCTGTGTTCGTTTGTTTCTCTTTTTTAGCCCGTGTGTTATTGTGTGTTTTACGGTGACATATTACCATTCACTAGCGATGGCGAACGTTCAGAATAATTGTTCTGTTTACAAATACACTCCTTATTGCACAAATAATTCAAAAATAACAAAACACGAATAAATCTCACGGTAGGTGGCGGAGCCTGAAGCGGAAGGTAAAACCGGATGCGGAAGGTAAAAACCGGATAGAAACGAGCCTCGAGCAAAAAACTTGCAGCAGTTAAGGGTGTTGCCTATCCGGATTTAGTTTTTTTGACATATTGCGATGTAGATGTCTGTCAAAGAAAATTTTGCTGCTTACCTAGAACCCTGGCACAAGCAAGGAAACTTCGGGGGTAAGTTCCTTACACAAAACCAGAACATTCGCCTCCCACCAAGGCGATCCGGGTTTGATTCCCGGCGGGGCCGGTCCCCGGATTTTCGCATGTGGGAATCGTGCCGGACGATGCCGTTGGTCAACGGGTTCTCTCGGGAGTCTCCCGTTTCCCCCGCCTTTTCATTCTGGTGCTGTTCCACCTCATGTCACCCCTCACAAGCGCTTAAGACCTCGATGTTGAGCGCTGAACTAAGCTCTGGGAGCCTGGCTTGGAAAGGTCGTGTTGTTTATAAGCAGGCCTAACTGCCAGGATGGGGTCAGATTCTGGTAATGCGTTACAAGACCTAGTTGGAGACATTTCTTGTTGACAACCTCTCTCCTGCCGGCCAAGTCTGCTTCCATACAATCCCTCGTTCCACTACGGCCAGGGTCCCAGACCTGAGTCCCGCACAACACTGCAGTTGTTGGCCAATTTCTTACCCAGATGTAGGGGTGAAGGGCTTAACACAGCATTCAATCGTGAACCCGGGGAGGTAGCTTAACATTTGTATCTTCCCGGCTGGGAATCGAACTCGGAGCCTTCTGTCCATTGCCCAGAAACTCTAACCATGAATTAAGCGATCAGAAACATCAGACAAGATGTCAATACTAACTTTAAATAAACAACAGAATATAACTATGTGTCTTAGGCCATGGTCCACTCTTTACATTGTTTTCACGCAGGGGCGTCCTTTAGTGGGAGCAGGTGGGGGTTGGAAAAGCCACCTCCTGGATTTAGAATTTGAAGTGTATACAATATATTTATTGTATTTTCTTATTTAAATAATGCTAACTTGAGCACATAAAACTGAAGTTTTATTATTAAAGTTTCTAATTTATACATGCTTAATTAATAAAAAAGATGCAACAAGGTCACTGTCGCGGAAATAAAAATCTTGCCCCCCCCCCCCCAAGAAGAACCTGAAATGACGCCGCTGTTTCCACGACATCTATTGTTAAGCCTAAACGACAAGATATCTCAAGTATCTGTTCAACATTTAGGTTCAAATTATTTTCTCCACGTTGACTAATTTTTTCTGGACTAACAAAAATTTTGTTCCTTAAATTATCATCAGTCGAAACCGCATATATATATATATATATATATATATATATATATATATATATATATATATATATATATATATATATATTCTGTTTAGAAAAACAAAATAGATATCACGGTAAAATATATTTAAAAGAAAACTGCTAAACATATGTGTGATATTTACTCTTGCTTAAGCTTAAATAAATAACTATCGCAAAAATAGCATAACCAGGGAAGCACAGCTCTAACATATACAGGATTTTAGTAATGAGACTCAAATAAATTGTATTACTAGAAAAAAACTAATGTATTAGAAATGACAACTGTTCGTCCCCTTTATGCCCACAGCCGACGTCTATGGCATGCGTACAAGTGAGTTGTATCTGGGTCATGTATCTCACCACTCGCATTGCTCAGCTCGTCAGCAAGTGACGAAAAACACATGTCTATTGGCGTCTGGCGAGGAAAAACATATTGCGACGATACAATGCCCCTCTTTGAGTTCGCGAGTGTAGAAAGGTCGTAACCCCCAGCTCGGAGCCACCCAGTTCACATTTGAAATCAATATTTAATGCATTACTTATAATAAACAAGCTGCCAATATTAACTCTTTTGAAAACAAAATGTTTCCTTCGTAATTTGTTAAGGAATACTTCTTAATTGAAAAATTTTCTAACAAGTTTTTCCCCCGTAACATTTCTGTCGATATTAAATTTGAACTGCACATTTAATACATTAAAGGTCTCGCCTACCATATGATAAAAATGCGTTGCAGCGTATTCATAAGTACGTTCTTTTTGAACGAAACTATTTCACATATGCTCGTTGTGGCAATGTACGAAAAGAAAACGCAATTCAAACGATGACGGAAGTGTGGTTTCAAAGCATCACGTCGATTGAAGGGGGGGGGGGGTAATTAGGATCCCCTCAAAATTGTTAAAAATAACTTTTTAAACCAGTCGTATCTGAAAAAAAAACTACACACGGGATTCGTGTGAAACTACTCTCATGCAATGTTCTTTACTTAAAACCTTTCACCAATAAAAAGATGTGGTCACCACTGAAAGTGTCAGCCAGGCGAGTGTTTTACGATCTCACTGCACGCCGTTTCAATGTCTTGCGCTAGAAGTAAAGCCGCACCTGATGAGCCAAAAACACACAAGGCGGGCGACTTAAGGGTGTCAAAGTCAAAATTTCCTTGTTCTGCTGCCATGCACATATTGAAAACCAGTTGACTTACGTACGTGAAATAATTCACAATTATAACATACTATGGGCTATGTAATAAAACATTTTAAAAAAATCCCGTGAACTAATTTTGTGTTTCAAAAAATTGCTGAATTTGCACATTTTTTCTGTACTTTTGCGATTTTTTTTTAATTCAAAATATTACGTTGTCGGTTTCTTTAATGTTTCATTGCACAGATCAAGGGATGTAAGTTCACAGTGAATTATTTAGTTTAAGTAGGTCAGTTGGTTTTCACTATTTGCATGTCAGCATAACAAGCAAATTTTGAAATTGACACCCCGTTATGAGGAAACTATGAGAGCTTAAGTTGTTAGGAGTAAAATGTACTCACTATTATCGTCTACAAAACTAATAATACTTCTTAAAAAAATAAAATTATAATTTTATCGCACTTGAACACCTGTAAAGTACCATAGTACGAAAATATAGGCGAGAATGTTGCACGCTAGTTCAGCGCTTGGCTTCTTGTGGCGATGCAGCATTTGATTCGCCCTTCAAGGTCGCCCTTACAGCTCCGTCACTCCTGAGTTTCTAACGCGCTGGCACAGAATAGTTAGGAATACAGAAGTGAAATAACTGGTAGGACAGCGAACTCAGTCTCACACGCCAGCAAAATGGCTTCCCTGGCCAGCAACATGGCGGATACGCCTTCAGCCAATCAGCGTAAAGCGACTGCCCTGCTAGCCGGCAGCCAGGCCAATAGGAAACGTGTCGTAACGTGCAGAAACCAAACATACACGGGGCTGGAATCAACAACCTCGGTCAGCCAATACGC
>PNEQ01073354.1:0-27756 GCA_003012365.1 Medauroidea extradentata | reverse complement strand
GAGTAATTGTGTGCATAACTAATTGTGTTGTGAGAGTTCTAGTTGATTACTGTTTTGTGTATTTCGTAGCTTTGTGAGCTATTAAATCCAGTACTTAATTTAACTCTTTTATTTGTAATTATAAGACCTCTATCCCAAAGAACTCATGGGAATTGCCCACATATAAAGTTTGTGCTCTCAAACTTGTAACAATACAATTAATAGCCCCTCGAAAGTGTTAAGAGATATCTTATCCCATAAAAACAAAGTGTTTATAATTTGATTTTTGCAAAATATCAGAAACCATTTAGAAACAAACAACGATGTTTTTCGTACTGTTTTATGATCGTGGAAAAACTATACCGAAAACGTCTACCCTTTACGAAACTAACTCGGGTGGCTACGCTCTTATCGCTTACATTTTTTTTAGCATAAACACACATATAAGTATCTGTATGTGTGTATATATGTATGTATATACACACATATATACATATACACACATTTATATTTTCACAAAATAAACTTGCGCATACACAACATTTTTAGTACTGGCTGACAGATTGCACACACTTCGATAGTAAAATAACTAACGGAGAACATTTGTATAAATAATAATCTAACATTTGTTCTCGAATTACTAAAAATGGTTTTTGTACAACTGATTCTATCTGTGTCACGGTGACACAATTCTCTAAGTAAAACTACTTATTGAGAGGCAATATAACCCACTGTTGAGGCTTTCGAGAAAATATACCTAAAGACGGGAAAAATTGGCGGGTTCGCTGATATGTAGGCTAATCTCCAAGAATATCTATGTATTCAAGCAGACAGCTTCTGTTTACTAGCTGCTAGCTGATACAGTATTACGGGGCACGTCAAGGTATATTTTTATTATTGGCTCAGAGACTTCCAGGAAATGTCAAATAAGTCAAGGGACAATTGCAAACGTGACATTAATATATAGTTGCTGGAATTCTAGCGTGTGCGTACAAGGAAACGCCAAATTTTCAGGTCCCTACCTATTTCTTGTCATGCTGTGGAGTGATAGGAACATCTCGATCAGCTGTTGTGCGGTACTTTGCCGAAATTTAATTTGACAAGATGTAACGGTTGTCTTCAGATATACAGTTATTAAATATTTCGTTTTGTGTAGAAAGTTTCGCTGTTATGTGTCGGCATCATCTGTAGTTATCATTAGGGACACGATTTTGTCGCGAAAAGATTTTTGCCCCACTGTGTTTCAGTGTCTCACGTGCACATCGCCAGGTTTGCTTCATGGTTATTGGCAGCGTGTCTTTGTTCAGACACATTTCTCATTTGACTACACCAATCAGAATAAGATTGTGAGTCTGTACGTCTATAATTTGCCAAGGCAAGTGAGAGTAAAATCATCCAACCACAGACGATGTAGCAGAGCTGCAGGTGTGCACATGACGCATCGAAACCAAATGTTGCAAAAATCTTTTCGCCATAAAATCGTGGCTCTAGTTATCATTGATGCATCAGAAACCAATTTACCATACCTGTTTCCTAAACACCCGTGTACTTCAGTGTGATAAATTTACAAATAGTTTTTTTTACAGTGCAGTGAGGTTATACACAACAGAGTATACTAGCTACTGGCGCGGCACGATGCATCGCGGCTATGACAGCGCCTGTCAGCCGGTTTCGCAAAGTGCAGCAGGTAACAATGCACGTCTCCATCCTACATGGCCGCCTCTCCAGAGCCAGTCTCTGCTACAACCGGCGCGAATGTCACTTGCTCGATAATTGCTCGCGTTTCACAAAGCTCTGTAACCACAGCCTGGGCACAGAACATATAGGAATACAGAAGTGAAATAGCCGATAGGACAGCTAACTCATTCACACACGCCAGCAAAATTGCTTCGCTGGCCAACAACATGACGGATGAGCATACGGCCAACCAGCGTTAGGCGGCTGTCCTGCTAGCCGGTAGCCAAGCCAATAGGAAACCTGCCGTAACATGTAGGAGCCTAACAGACACGGGGACGGTAGCAACAGACCCGGGCAGCCAACGAGTCGCCTCGTCATTTCACGTCTGTGTTACTATTTAGCCTGTGGTTCAGCCGCGCCGCCGACAGGTTTGCTGCTGGGTCCACAAACTAACTCTCTTCCAGCGTGAGCTGCCGCAGTTCGTAAATGTGACACTTTGTTAAACGACGCTCTGCACCGAAACATTCATAATTTTATAATTGTACCAAACATTGGCCAACTTTTGCGCATTACAGTAATAGTAATTTCCCTGAAGTGAAATACTATTATATTTCCTGTTTATTTGACCAGGAATCAGACCTGCAGAAATACAATAAGTAGGGACCTGAAAAATTGTCGTTTTCTTTCTAACACAAGCTAGGATTAGAACACTGTAAGTAGAGTCCCAGAAATTTCGCGGATTCGACTGAGGAGAGGTTGGACTTCCAAGCCATGTATATGTTGGAAACTTTTTTTTTTGATCGGGCCATTGGTTATTATGCGTGACCTTGAGGACTCCGAACCAATGACGGACGTGCATAAAAACCCTCGGTGACTCCCGCGCTACATCGTCAAATGTTCAAATGTCCACTCACTGGAGTAGCAGGCAATGTACAAGTCACTGAGGACTGAGTGTTGTTGAACACGCGATATATCCGGGACTCTAACTATAAGTTTTGCGTTACTCTTTCAATTGGCTCTTGATTTATATGAATCCTCCTGAAGAGATCCCAGCCAACAATAAAGGAGTAAGTGAGGCGAAATCATGTGGTATCACTGTGCCAGTGAGCAATTAATGAACAGCTTCTGTTTACTCGAGTACAGACATTCCTGGAGACTATCCAACACGCCAGGGAACACGCGAATATTTGCGGTCTCTACACAGAAGTAGGGCCATGAATTTTTCGCGAGGAAAATTGTGCCCCAGTTTGTTTCATAGTTTACGTGCACACCTGCAGTGTTTATTTGCAGAGCGTCTTTGTTAAGTGACGTCTCTCATGTGACTGCGAATCTCAGCAAGGTTACTGCAGCAACACTGTAAAAAAAACTTCCTAAAATGTTTAGGAAGTAATTAACTTAAATGCAGTATGGGACAGTTACCATACTTCCGCGTTGTAAATATGCAAACTTTTACAGTTGTTACAATACAAGTCTGGTAACTTTATTATATATTTTGACTGTTTTATAAAAAAAGTTTAGGAGTGCTACCATGGATGTCTGGGAAACTATTCTACCATACATACTTTCTTAGCGCTCGTATACGCACGTGTGGTGGATTTACAAACTTTTTTTTAGAGCGAACATACATCCATGATTTGCAGGTTTAACCGCATGACTAGAGATGGTGAAATTTCAATGTCCTGCATGTTAGAATAAAATATTCCATGCATACTCAAGTCCCGACCATTTGTCCACTAGCTGCTACTCAGTGGAACGGCAGACAATGAACGAATAGACAGGACTTGAGTATGCATAGGATATTTGATTCTAATATGAAAGTAATTGAATTCGCGAAATTTCACCATCTCTACCCATGACACGTGTGGATAAAACATCCAATGCAGATGTGCACGTAAGGCACTGAAAAAAAAAGGCGGCAAAATTCCTTTCGCGAAAATTTTGTGGCCCTTCACATACGGCATCGAAACAAGAAGGTTCAAAATTGTTTTCACAAAAAATCTGTGTCTATTAAAGCGGCGAGGTTCATATATCCACAAGAGAATAGCAGACATCCAGTCAAATAGGACCATGCCAGTAACGAATAACAAATGTCGTGAATGAGCACGTTATAGTGAGAGATTTCTGGCCAGCGCTGGTGAGGGATGACATGAGGTGAGTATGGAGCAGCGCCGGAATGAATAGGAGGGGGAACCCCGTCGACCAACGGCATCGTCCGGCATGATTCCCACATGCGAGAATCCGGGAATCGAACCCGGATCGCCTTGGTGGGAGGGAGCACGTTATATTGAAGCCTTATAGTAAATAGTCACCGTTTCCCGCGATAAACAAGTGTTTTATTACTATAATGGATCGTTGCCGCGGCTCATGGCTGCTCGGAAGAGTGTTGTACAGGATGTTCGTAGTAAGCCTCGCTGGAGTGGCGGGGTATGTAAACGAGTATGTGGAGTGCGTCAGCGACCGGTCAATCTGGGCGCGGGCAGCCTTCAGCAAGGCCATAGCCAAGATTGTCGTTCAAGGTGTGGCTGCGGATTGGCCGACCGCATGCCTTTACCTCATCAGCGACTAAACAAATGTCTGCCCGTCGTACAGTGCATAACAGTTCTACGCAGACCTCGCCCTTTCTTCGCTCATCAACTGTGACAGTTGGGGTTATTCGTGGCAAAAACGATAGAGACCAATACCGGACAGCAGTGGCGGATTTAGAAACGTCTTTGGGGGGGGGGGGGTTTACGTAATTGTATGGGTTGTAAAAAATACCAGCTTTCTCGTAAGTGTGGTTGTTCATTGTTGTTACAGAACATTAAGAATAGCGTACATACGAGCAGGAAACATTAAATATACTTGGGTTAGCACAGAACAAATCTCCAGTTTCCTTGAAGCGACTGGACATACTTTGGCTACATAATGTTGAACACGATTTGGGGGGTAGGCCCTTCAATCCAGTAGCCCTCCCCCCACTTAAGGGGGTTCCCTACCTACGCTTGAAATGCGTTGTAGTGAGTTGCGAGTATTGATTTTTTGACGAAACTACTTAACGCGAATCGTAGTGGTTCGTCTACGAAAAGAACACACACTTCAATGTTTGATGCTATAAGTTTAAAAATTCGGTACGCGTGTTGTAAATATGATTTTTGAGCCTCCCAAAATGGCTAAAAACTACTTTTCCAGACTGCCGTATCTGGGAATATACCAACCAGAATCGAAAAACGCCCAAATAGAAGCACGCCTTGGACTTTAAAGTATACATCCCACAAATAAAATGATATGGTCACCGCTTAAAATCCCATAGGAAAATTAATACTAGTAAAACTCTGCGCGCCAATTGAGTGGCTTGCGCATAGAGGCGAATCTGCATTACACGCGCTGTGCGGCGGCGACCTTGCGCTTTATCGACTTTCTGCCCCACACACACAAACGTATAGCTATATAGGGAACCACCTTAAATACGCCAATGCCTGACATATCAATACTTACAAAGAGAAATGATCGAATAATAACCTAGCGGCATGGAGTGAAACTACAGAATAAATTAACTATATTACATTTCGGTTAACATACATTTTAGTTACATGTGTGTTTGGTGAGCTGCTGTTTTTGTTTTATTCATTTATTTTCGGCCGTGGCAGTGAAAACTAGCTGTTTGTCAAGAAAAGAAAATTTTCCTCCACAATTGTTAAGTTATGTAGGTAGCGGAAACCTGATATAAATGAAACGTAAAGTGCTGTTGTCTGTTGGCTTGACGTGATAACAAAATCGGTATTGTCACAGATTTGCATAAGCTGTCCGCTATTGATTTATAGTGTATTTGCTCGTAGCTTTCGATGTACGTACTGGGTTGAAGAAGTCGCGACGGGAACGTTTGAAGAGCAGCGTGGGAACTTACCTGCTGCAATGCGTCTTAGTAACACCTTTCTAGTTTGTAACTTTCACTTTAGAGCGCAGCACTGTCGTCTGCAGCTCTCATTCTTAGTACGCACCCTACGGAAACAATTGTTTGAATAGTTCGACACTAGTCCGCTTGGGCCGCCACGCGTCTGCCAAGTGATGGTGGCTATTACAGTGGGGATGTTACTATCTTCGCCGAAACAGCATTAGAAAAAAATTAACCTAGGTTGGCATATTATATATATTTATACACACACATACATACACACATACACATACACACACAAAATTTTTAGCCTCTACTAGGCTGCAACGTGCTGTGTACAGCACTGAAAGTGTTTTTTATCAATATTAGATTAGATATTTGTCTCTTCATCAAGCCCAGCTAGACATGTATAACTTAAACACAAAACAAGTGTGATTTGTCCCAAAATTGTTTTCACGTGTCACAAATTGCATCATCTTATTAATAGCAGGATAATAGATGCTGTGACGTGTGAAAGTGTAACTTTTATGGCACTAGACGTAAATAGTTTTGTAAGGAGAAATAGGGCATTTGTAATTTTAGATACTTCGAGTCGGGTATTAAATTAACCGTCTTGACACAATGGTAATTAATATAATGGTTATATAGTTGTGTTGTTACATTTAAGTAGTTTTGGATTAGCTTAGTAATAGTACATAACAATCAAGTGCCTCGAAGTCTGGAGTGGAGGTGGTCTGCCATCACAAAATGCTTGGGCCGGGCCGGCAGCCCCTCTTCCCCCTCTTTCCATTCATCCTCCCTCTGCCTCGGCACCGCTGTAACAACATACCAGTGGGGGTTACTTTTATTTGCTTAATTATCTGTTTCATTAAAGTTATAGAAGGACAATGTAAATAATATTAAAGTTTTCAAGTGTATATCTACAAATGTGAAAAAAATTAAGCTTAAGATGAAAGTTAAAGAAAAACAAATAATGGTAAAGGATAGTGTGACGTTTTGCTCACGAGGGGCGTAGTTAGGGAGTTCAGCATTTCATTGGCTGGAAGGTGTTCTCAAGGATTATGGGACACTGGGGTACTTGTTCCCGCCAAAAGTGGATGGTGAAGGGGGTCGTCGTGATTATAAGGATATGTAATAGTGCGCGCGGAAGGAGCTGCTAGGAGTCCTACCCGGCCACTTCATCAATATATTTAGTTTATTGAACTCTATGTTGCCTGTAAATATTTTTGTGATATTGCAGTGTTTCTAATTACTATATAGTTTTTATTCGAAGTTTTCTCAAATATCCCACACCGTGTAATTTCAGTGAGAATTAAGTCGGCTGCACTGTTTGTACTTCACAATGAAATGCAAATTGTGACTGACATACCGTTTATGTAAAAACTATCAAACCTAAGTGGACTCATGATACACTTAACGTTAGCACAGCAGATACAATGTTGTAGAAAAATTAAATAGTGAAAGTGTCTGTCCAGTACCCTTAATATTAGAAAAACATATTTTAAACAAGTGCAACAATGGCGGCTCGAGGGATGCAGGCAGGAAGGGCACAAGTTGCCGAGAACTGTACACTCGTGTGAACGCGCCGTCGTATACCAATGACCATGAAATATCTACTGGCTACTTATTGTGTTGTGACCAGTCAGTAATAAGCGGCACATACATACCAGTGTGTTAGTGGCTGTAGCGCCAACTATACAGTTATCTGCAACTTGTGCCCTCCCTGGCAACAACCTACGAGCCACCACTGCAGTACAATAACATTTATGTTCTGCCACAGTTAAAAGATTTTATCAATAGGCTAAATTGATTTTTTTGATAGTTAACTTACATTAACTAATGTTGCTGTTAATATTATATGCTGTAAATCTGTTTATGTGCATTTCATTGTTGTTGAGCGATTTCGAACCGTAATAAACAAGCGGCATAAAGAATTAGAGGATGTCTTTCAGTGCCGCTAAATTTCATCTTTTCGACCGTTTTGGTCTCATCTGTTTCCGCTGAAATATTATTATTATTTTTTTTTTTTTCGTCTTCCATAGTTGATTTTTACTTGATCGCATTTAGATGACACTCAAACTACCAACTATATACCAAAATAACTATCTAAATAAATTTAAAAAAGAACATACCGCGTCTTTAACGGACTAAAAAGTATGAATCAATTTAACCTACAACATTTTTGTAAAATTTTAAGCGGAAAACGGGGGGCGCATGATAGTAAGAAATGTAGAGAGTAGCTATTATTGAGAAAAAAAACATAACTGTTCATATAATTTTCATGCAGAACAATAAAATTGTTAATGACCTAGGTCAACTATCCGTGCATCAACTATGTCGGCTATAGCATGAGCCACCTCCATATCCCCATTATCGTTTTAAATCTCACAAGTATTTTCATAGAAATTATTTTATACTTTTTAGTCCGTTCTGGAATGTGGTATAGGCTACTAGAAATTTATTTATTTTTTTACTTAAATGATTATTTCCTGCTCTTAAGGCGGCCGCCTACCCCACGATTCAAATGCACTGCAGAGTGTTCGTAAACAGGTTTTTTCTACGAAAATATTCCACGTGTGCCCATTGTGCCAACGTACGAAAAGAAAACCAACTTCAGACAACGTTGGAACCGCATTATTAAGACGCCACGCGCATTAAAAACACTGTTTATAATACCTCCAATATGGCCAAAAATGGCCTTTTCAGACTTCCGTACTTCAAAATGTACTAACCGGATGTATGTGAAACTTAGATTACGACCGGCACTGAACTTAGTTGTAGACTTTCCACCAATAAAATAATGTGGTCACCGCTTAGTGTTCCATAGTAAAAACCGTTCGGCAGGAAGCTTGCACGCTAATTCAGCGCTTGGCTCGTTGAGGCGACGCGGCATTTGATGCGCGCTTCAAGGTCGACCTTACTGCTCCGTCGCTTTTGAGCCTCTCAACGCCCTTAAGTCTCGCGTGAGTGAAAATTTGCAATAGATTTTAAACAAGCAAAGTTTGCACCGCTAAAACAGACAAGAAAGCTAGTTAATGAAAACGTAGTAGTAAAACATTTCCCATAAAAGTTGTTCAAATGACAGATTCAGAACTGTCAACAAACATAATTGCTACGCGAGGCAAACGTGTAGTAATGTTAACGTAGTCTTGGGCGCTGTGTAAGCGTGAAGTGTAACGGTTATCGGGCGCCCGGACGTCAAGTAGCTGGGCGTCCTTCGCAGGGTCGCCGCGATCAGTATCCCCTACCTCAACCCCCCCCCCCCCATACACACACACACTCTCTCTCTCTCTTTCTTGCTGGCGTCACATCGGGTGGTTTTGAAAAGTCACGAGGGTAAGGAGAGTAGGACATTTCAGCTTGAGGCGTGTACCACCTAATCAAAAATGGAGTGGAATGTCCGACATATGTTATATGTAGAGCCACGATTTTATGGCGAAAAGATTTTTGCAACATTTGGCTTCAGTGCTTCATGTGCACATATGCAGCTCCGCTACATCGTCTGTGGTTGGATGATTTTACTCTCACTCGCCTTGGCAAATTACAGACGTACGGAGTCACAATAATCTTATTCTTATTGGCACAGTCAAATGCGCAACGTGTCTGAACCAAGACACGCTGCCAGTAATCATGAATCAGAGCTGCCGATGTGCACGAGAGACACTGAAACAAAGTGGGGCAAAAATCTTTTCGTGACAACATCGTGGCCCTAGTTATATGATGATATACGTTTATTAAGAATCTTCATCCGCCGACCTCATTAGCGTAGTCGATAGTACACCCGTTTACGGTACGGTAGGAACTGTGTGCAATCCCCAAGTCGGGCTGGGTGTAAATTTGTGTTCGAATTGGGCACTATAACTGTCTCATAATAACAAACATGTATCAACAATAACTCGGGTCACATGAATTTACTTGTCCCTACAGAAGGGGATGTTTGGCACAAAATATTGGTATCATTGTTAGCGTTCTCATCAAGCTCCTGTCAATTAATTTTTTTCTTATTATTCATGTGGTGCTTTATATGTACACTTAAGAGTGAATGAGAGATTTTGGTCAACGCTCAACATCGAGGTCTTTAGCGCGGGTGAGGGGTGACATGAGGTGAGTATGGAGCAGCGCCGGAATGAAAATGGCGAGGGGAACGGGAGATCCCCGAGAAGAAAACCAAGTGATGGATAGAGACATGAACTTTTCGCGAAAAGAAATTTGCCTCACTTTGTGTCAGTGACTTGTGTGCACGTCTGCAGACTTGCTTCACGGTCAGAGATAGGATGTTTTGACATTCACGTGTCGTGGGGTTTTACACGCAAATCACAGACGTGTGGTGTTACAGTAACCTTATTGTGATTGGTACAGTCAAATGAGAAACGTCACAGTTCAAAGGCACGCTGCCAATATCTATGAAGCAGAACTGCAGACATGCACATAAGGTACTGGAACAAAGTGGGGCAAAATTCTTTTCGCGAAAAGTTCATGTCTCTAGCTTGTACAAATTTACAACGCTGCTTCGTTGTCAGTGATTGGCTGTTCTAACTCTCAGCGTCTTGGGATTCTGCTGCAAATCACAGACGTGTGGTGTCGGTGTAACCTTGTTCTCATTGGCACAGTCAAATGAGCCACGCCTCTGCACAAATACACTCTGCCAATAATAACTAAGCAGAGCTGCAGATGTGCACGTAATGCAATATAAATAAGTTGGTACAAAATTTTTTAAACGAAAAAATCACCTGGCCGCGATTGCGTCAAAATAACATGAAATTACTTTAGTCATTTCCTAATTGTAATTAAATATTAACATTAAATTCTGGTGACACATGATGAACTAAGAAATAAGGAACAAGCACACATAATAACAGACAAATACATATTTCCCGTTAGACGAATTACAAATGTAATTGATAGAGACACTGGAAAATCGCGAAAATATTTAACATAGTCTCCAATAAACTGTAGTATCTCAATCTCGACACGTGTGAACAGTTTTTTGGCAAATCACACACGTTCTGTGTTAAAACTGTACAGTTATAATTGGGTCTGTTGAAGAGGGACATTGCTTTATATGAACGATAGCTAATGTGGGTACGAAACCTTCAGTGTTATACATAGCATGTTAGAGCCCAGCAAACAGTCAACTTTTCCCACGATTTACCAGTGTCGCTAGTAATTGAGAATAACATTCAAAATAAAATTGCTGAAATTGAATGCCTACTTGTGTATAAGCGATTTTCTGTAACACGTTCCAGCAGCTCTGCGCGTCTAATATATTCGGGTTAGGGCCAAAAAAAAAAACACTTGAAACAATACATTGTAGAGTAAGTGAAGTATTCTTACAGCACACCACATTCGCGTCTTTTTCCAAACGCGCTACCAAGTCGAAGTTTACAAACAAAATCAAGCAAACGCAGCCATGGTTTTCCCAGGACTCGAACCCGGAACCTCATGTCACGCCGGCACTATCGTAGTGATTTCGAACACGGATGTCGTCTTCTAGATTGTTTTTTTTTGTTGTTATATTTTACTCGGAATCTGTTTCGCTAAACAGTTCGTGCTAATTCATTCAGGCAGGTTGCTGGCCTTGAAGTTGGTCGAATGTTTCTGTCAGTATTTATATATGTTGGCAGGACTACGTCAGTCGCTCAGACGTCGATATTATCTAATAAGCGTCAGCGCTGTTGTCTCACGGAACTGAAGCAACTAATGGATAGAGGCACGAGTATTTCGCGTATTCATCTGGTAACAACCTAGACTTCTCAGTTCTATACGTGTACCGGCTGAAGCCGAACATTCATTGGCTTCTAACAGTACGTGATATCCCCACGACTTGTTTCCGTATTTATAACTGGCTTGCATTCGTCAAATGTGTAAAAAAACCGCTCTCGTTTAATCGCAGAAGGAGGAGTGAAGTATACGTTATTGACGTTCAACCTGACCTAGAATCAATACGCGAAATAATCGTGCCTCTACTAATGGATAATGTAGGGCCCGGTTGTTTTCGCGAAAAGTTTTTTGCCCCACTTTGTTTCAGTGTCTTACGTGCACACCTACAGCTCAACTTCATGATTATTGGCAGACTATTTTTGTGCAGACTTGTTATTCATTTGACTGTGCCAATCAGTTCACGGATAACTGCGACACATCACGTCTGTGATTTGCGGGTTTAACCTGCACACGCTGGGTGTTACGGCATCCAATCACTGACCACAAAGCCGAGATGCAGGTGCGCTCGTAAGGCACTGAAACAAAGTGCTGCAAAAATCTTTTCGCGAAAACTACCGGGCCCTAGTAATACGTTGGGTCTGCTGATTTTTGCGAAAAGAGTTTTGCCACACTTGGTTTCAGTGCCTTACGAGTACACCTTCAGTTCCGCTTCGTGGTTACTAGGCAGTGTGATTTTATAAATAGACTACTGTCATTTCACTGAGCCAATCACAGCAAGGTTACTGCATCATCACACGTCTATGATTTGCGAGTAGATACCCACGACTCGTGACAGTTCAAATATCCAAGTTGACCTTGAAGCAGAGCTGCATACGTGTACGTATGGCACTGAAACAAAGTGGGGCAGAACTCTTTTCGCGAAAATCAACAGCTTACATGCCATTTTACAACTTTATAAATAATAATAAATCCTTAGTTCAGTAATTCCCAACATTTTTCAGGTATTTTTATTTCATTCTTAGCAAAACCTTCCGTTATATTGTCTCTGCCACAGAACAAACAACTTTAACAACCATAGATTACCTAAACCAAAGAGACATGTTTACATGACACTGTGATCTGAAATGAAGCTATGAAATAAGAATTTTTTTAAACAAAATTTTAAGTAATAAATAAAATTGAAATTATAGCTTTCAAATTACATCACATAAATATCTCTGACAAATTTTGAAATTACAAACGTTACAGTGGTAAGTGGAATTATATATTTTGGTCTCGTTATATCGTGCAGGGAAGTATAGACTTTCACCTAATAACAACGCGTATTTTGCATATCCCTAAAAATGGCGAGTTTAAATGAAAATCAACTGAAGTGAGGGCGACACTATTTAAAGTTAGTCTCGTCTCTTTGTTCAATTTTGGTGCAGTATTGATTTTCATAACATCTGATGTTCAAGATTCGCGTAAGCTTACATGTAATGGAAATTTTTTTTCCAACACAACACGAACATTAACTGTCAAGTGGACAAAAATTACTTTTGAGGCATACTTAGAACACCGTATTACTGATTCTTCTTGAGTTATAAATAATTAGCAAATAAATTTCAAAATTTCTATACAACCCACAGTATAAACTTTGTCAAAATTGTTAAAGTAGACCTGAGAATATTTGGAAAGTTTCAAGAACTATACTTTGCTGTTTATAAAGCCCACGGTACGCATAAAATGATTCTACATAGTTTCAGATGTGTGTGTGTGTCCTCTTGTCAGTTCACCGTGTGTCATCACTGCAGCGTCTTATCAGGTGACAGTTTTCTCCGCCAATGTCAGTCGCTGGAACAATTGACATAGCCGCTCACGCATATTGACTGTGTTGCGCAGCGAGTTTTAAGATTTACGAGGAAGACCTTGCGTACTTTGCCCCGCACTGATACCAGTCAGCGTGATTAGCTGGTTTTTAATTATTAGCAGGGACTTGTTGGTGTTTACCGACTAACGCTGGTGTGTTTAGTCAGTTCGTGACGTCACACAAAGAACTGGATCAGCTGTGTCATGACGGTGCGAAGTACAGATTTCTCTGACACTGCGTTTCGTCTCAGGGGAAGTTCTCATTTGTTCGGCATTCTTATTTCAGATTTTTCATTCAAGGCTGATGTGTAACTCAAAATTTTCACGCGTCAGTCAATTTTTTTTTTGTAAAAGGAGAATGAATACAGATTGATTCAAAATTACTGTAGGACTGGTAGGTCATGGTCAACGGAATAACAGAGAATAGTGCAAATGGGGTAATAAACTAGCAGTTACGTTGCTACAGGATGTCAAAGTAAGACGGAGGGCAACCCGCAATGAATGTGATATGAGCTGAACTTGCAATTAATGTCGTTCAAAAGGGGCCATTAGCCTAAGTGTAGTATTTTATGGTCCCGGCGCAAATTTTGCACGCATGTCACTAGTGAATAGACTAGAGTCTCTTACACTGGCGGCGTTGTATATTTCCAGAGAAGAGATTCTGTCTCGGTGAGGTCACAATAGTGGCCGTCCAACCATGCCCAAATGTGTCACTGAGAAACTCGTGCACCACCAGTGTCAAACTGGGCTCCTGTTGTTCTGGACGTGTCGTAAGTAGAGATGGTGATTTATCGCGGGAAGACTAGATTGTTTACTAGTTTTTTAAAGTACGTTCAGCATTTAGGAAGCCTTGTTTATGCTACTGGCTGTCGTCTGTACGTGAAACTATTATCCTATTTGACTGAGCCAATGAAAATTATGCTAGTGTAACATTTGGCGCTTGTGACTGGTCTATAGAAAACTATGCCATGTCGAATATTTATCATCCAATCATGCGTGTTGCGAAAAACTGCAGCGTTTTCAAGGGTATGTTGGCCCAAGGAATTTTCACGATAAATTGCCATCTCTACTCATATAGCCACGTACGACGCTCAGTGAACTTTAAAAGTGCTCTTTTTATCATGAACGACCTGCTTAAAGGTCACTAATTTTTCTGCATAGTTATAAACAATAAAATGATTGAGTTAGCCGTCGAAAGTCCGTATTTCGAGCGGTACGACGGTAACACTGCGAAAGAGCTGTGGGGCACACGGTCCGCGCGTTAGTGTCGCCCTTATAGCCTCCAGTGCACTAAAACAGAAACAGCAGCGTGCATGCGGGCGGCGGCACAACACGCATCCCCCCCCTTTTTATTTCCCAGCATGACCACTGCACGGAATGTCAGGGAGTACAGAAAGCGGAACAGAAGCGTGAAAAGCATGCTCCAGCCGCTCTCGCCATGAAAGTGTCATCACCTGCTGTAAACAACATGGCGTCGCGTACAATCACTGCAAAGCATGGATGTAGGCAAGAAAGAAAGGCCCCCTCACAGTAAATAAACAAATTAATAAGTGATTAGGATTCTGCCTAAGCCACTGCCAGCGACCGTCGCACACAATGATTCACTTTTAGGAGAGATTGCTTGGCGTAAAGAATTCGTTAGGGAGTATTCGGAAACAACCCTTAGTTAAATTATTCACTAAAATATTTTTCAATTTTAAAATAATCTTAATAGTACTGTACCACCAGTGGTTTAGATACTACATTTGCTTAATTAGCACCATTTTGCATAATGGAAACCAAACCCCCTCTTTGATTACGGGGTTCGGTGTTCCTATATGAAATTCCCAATTTGAACCCCCACCCCCTCCTCCAGAACATAAATCTTAGCTACGCCACTCCCTGAGTTGGAGTCCCTGCTCTGGCCAGTCTGATTTCGATTTCCGATTGTTTCTTGAAATCGCTCCATGCGAATGTATCGCTGGTTCGGTATCATCATAGATCGTTGCTGGTTCCCTCCCAGTTCCTGTCTTTCTGTCAAGTTGTGTGTTGCCGTCTCTAATGGCTTCGCAGTCGACGACAATAGACGTAAAGCCCATTCGCCTTTATTTCGCGCATCCTCCTGTCCCGAGGAGAAGCGGTTTGTGTTACTAGACGTGCTTTATGTTATTTTATGCAGGTACAGTTTAGGCTCGTTCTACAGCTACACGGAAGCGGATACTTATCACCACCAACGCGTAAACGTAGGAAGCTCGGAGTTTGTTCGACAGTGATGACGTTCGCGGACACGGACACACATGCGCAAACGTAAGAGAGTTGGTCAACTCCGAAGTCTTACATATTTCCGTGTAGCAAGTAGCTAACGAAAATTTCGCCTTTTGCCACCATTTGTGTTCACATAATTTGTACACGACCATTAAAACCGCTGGTATTCTCTGTATTCAGTATTTACAATTAGTTTTGTGCCTAAAATACTACGAATCACTTTTCGAAATGCACCATTTTAAAAATTAAACTTAAAAAATTGTAATTCGTAAAATAACTTGTTAATGTAATTTTTTACAGTGGTTTTAAACGTTTTTATTTCCATAGGAAACTCACAAAGACTTGGCTATTTTTCATTAACGTCTGAAATTTACTTGAGAATCTCCTTTTCGTTTCATAGTTTGCAATTTTCATGCATTGTAGAATAGAGAATTTGTTTCCATACGTGTGTTCCTTTCGTTTGCGTGTTACGCATCCACTTTTTTACGCTTCCGTGTCACTATAGAACTGTCCTTAATGATGTATATCTTCAAGTGCTACAAATAATATATTTGTTCATTTCGTAGATACTATCATGGCATAAAAATATTTCTCCAAAACTAGTTAGCCATGTTTGTATTGTTTTTCTTTTACATTTGGCAAAACCTATTACTTACTATTTCTTTCTGAAGCCTTTAGTTACCTACTTAAATGTTAAGCAGTACATAATTTCACAAGAGTTTGTTTATGCTGCCTCGAAACACTAGCTTGAACTACTTAATTTTGGATAAGTAAGTTATGGCGTAATAGAACTATTGGCTATAGACGTAGATAGTTTTCTCAGACGTTACTCACTGGCTGTTTTTACTGGTGACTATTTTGCAACTGTTATTTTACATGTATGCTGGTGAATGCATGGGTGAAATTCCAAAGAACTTCACCGTCACTTATATTTTAGCTGCTTTCGTTCATTACTTAAAGACACCATATAATTTTAGAATAACTAATAGTACTGGATTTATTTGCTTGGACGTACTCCATTGCGAAATAAATGACTGTCAAAAGAAAACTAAAAATAAGACAAGAAAACATCAATAAGCAGAGTTTGCTTAGTCATCAGGATACATACACTACATGAAATTCCAAAACTGGAATCGGGTTAGATAAAACAATGAACAAACAGAAAAATAAATTAAATAATAATTGAACTAAGAAACCTAAGTTGACATGCGACACAACGATGAGACGAAACAAAACACGAAGATTTTCATGTTGCTTCATGTTGTGTATGTATCCTGAAGTCTAAGCATACTCTGCTTGTTGATGTTTTCTTGTCTTATTTTTAGTTTTCTTTTGACAGTCATTTATTTCGCAATGGAGTATGTCCAAGAAAATAAATCCAGTCATGCACTCCCATTGCACAGTTCTTTCGAAGATCATAACTAACACTAGTTTGAAGATACTGTACCAAATATCCTACACAAATACAAGACGAGACGTTCTTGAATATTAATAATTAATTTAAAGAATAATAATTCAAAGGCTTTCCTCTTGCAGTATTTCATTTCTAGCGTTCATTTGAAATTCAAATGCGTAGATTCTCGTGAGAGACACAAATCACGCTCGTCTGCGCGTGTTGTCTGACAACACAGGGAAGCCAGTAGGCAGAAGAAGAAGAAGAAAAATGGCTGGGGAGGGGAACGGACGGAAGAGAGAGAGGAAATGCAAATGTTCAAGCTCCGTGCTCCACGTCGCGTGACGGTAATTAGTGGTTGTTTTAAAATCACACTCGTCCAGCTGTTGTAATATTTACGGTGTGGTCATATGCATAATTAGAAAATACGTGCTATTTGTAATGCCTCAATTTCATGGTTTTTAAGACTTGCCGAAGAATAATTGAAAGTTTCCATGTTGAATTGTATTTTCCCCCCTTGATTTTTTGAAATTCCAAGAAGAAAAATGAGAAGTTTACTATTATAGTGAGAAATCCGTTTACTTTGAACTGCAGTACAGACACAGAATAAATAGTAATACAGACGTCAAATGACATGGCGGCTCGTTAGATACGAGCGAACTTTGCCGCTTATTGGCTGCCCAAGGCTGCTGATACCAGCCCCATGTATGTTTGGCTCCTGCGTGTTACGACAGGTTTCATATTGGCCTGGCGGTAGGCGTCTCCGCCATGTTGCTGGCCAGGGAAGCCATTTTGCTGCCGTGTGTGGCTGAGTTCGCTGACCTACCGGCTATTTCACTTCTGTATTCCGAAATATTTTGTAGCTGCTACAAAATATTTCTTCTTCCGTGCAGTTGAACTTTTAACTTAAATGTTATGCTGCAGTCAGTCAAACTAATTAAGAATGAAAAATGTTGGACTGAATGTGGCCTAAATACATGTTGAAAGTTCAGCTGTCATGCTCGTACTCACGCGCAAGGTAAAAAAAAAAAAAAAAAAAAACTGGGTGTAATTTTTTGACATGTTCCATTGCGTTGTAGATGTCTACAAAACTACATCCAGTCATGCACTTCCATTGTGCATCTCTTTCAAAGAGCATAAAAATGTTTGTGTTATGGTTAGAGACAGGAAAAATGTGCGGGTTCAGTGACCTGTAGGCTAGCCTCCAAGAATATATATTAACTGAAGTAAACAATGGATAGAGGTACGTCAATTTCGCGGATTCATCTGGCAGCAGCCTAGACTTGCCAATCCTGTACCCCCCACTGGCCACACTCGATTATCTATTGCCTTATAACCGTACAAGCAGGTAGCAAGCGATAGATAGCACTTCGCATTATGTCCTTACTAGCCGGCCGGCTGCGGCGTTGTCCGCGTGAAATTATATAATGTAAACAGTAACTCTGGATAAAATATGTGATGAAGGCATTTAACAGCTAACGTACTCAATAACAGTGAACTATAAATTGTCTTACCACAGTCGCAAAGTCTTGCACGGGATACGAACCCGTAACTCCACCCCTCCCACACCACAAACTTTATACAATACCTGAGTGAATGCTTAAAGGCAGGCCGTGATAATTCTTTCGTATGTACAGTCTACAGTCCAAAGAGGTTTTATTTATGAGTAGGTTGGCAAAAAGAAAATACTGTTGAATTATTTCTCCGTGATCATTCTCATTTTTCGGGAGACCGTATTATTTTACTGCTTTTCACCTACTCAATTTTCGAATTTCATAAAAACCTGAATTTGATTTGTATATATTTACATGAACTTCATTCTTATCAAAAAATCATCTGGATATCTCAACGGGTATAAGCGGTACAGATGATTATTTGAAATCACATTTTATTTTTTTAACAGCTTTCAAGGACGAATTTCGAAAAAGTGTAAAAATGATTTTTAGATAGTTACTTAAGCATCATAAAAAAAAATTCACCTCATTACCTGAAATGGTTTAGGAGAAATCACGGAGTAATGAAAAACACATTTTACGGCTTTTCACCCCCTTAATTTTCGAATTTCGCAATATCGGAACATTTTGCGAATATGCATTTCTTTGAGAAATATTATGAAGTTACAAAATTTATGATAGCATTCGCGGTTAATTAGATATCAAGGATTCTTTTAAAACACATTTCACCCTATTTTTACCCCCTTAATTATCGAATTCCGAAAAATCCTTTCTTAGTGGGTGCCTACGGGGCAAGGGGAAGCTTCCCTCAAAATTTCATGGTTCTAGGTCCAGCGGTTTGGGCTGTGCGTTGATGAGTGAGTGAATGTGTCAGGACACTTCATTTTATATATTAAGATTTACTACTGACTTGCAGTAGTCAAACGCGTTTCGTAACAGCCGCCAGCAAGTCACAGACATGACAATGAAGTATACATAACTAGCGTTCAACCTGACCTGGAATGTATCTGCGAAAATTACGTACCTCTAACAATAGATGCTCATTAGCTGCTATATTTCTCCCACAGACAAGGATACTCTTGCAAACATTGTATGAACTTATCAACGTGCGGCCATACCGCACTGTGTGGACGTTCCAATTGAACTGCAGCTGTTGCTCTCGTATTGCGGCGAGGTGCGTGCGCGCCGCACTACGTAGACGCTCGAATTAAAACCAATGTGTAGAGGCACGATTATTTCGCGTATTGATTCTAGGTCAGGTTGAACGCCAATAACGTATGCTTCACTCCTCCTGTGATTAGACGAGAGCGGTTTACCACACATTTGACGACTGCAAGCCAGGAAACAAGTCGTGGGGATATCACGTGCTACACGTTTGTACTGTTGCAAGCCAATGTATACTCGGCTTGAGCCGGTACACGTATAGAACTGACAAGCCTAGGATGTTGCCAGATGAACAGGCGAAATACTCGTGCCTCTACCAATGTGTTGTACTGCTGCGGCGGAAACGCAATATGTGGTCCCAGACTTAGTGTCCTGCGATGCGGGCACACAAGTACGAATGTCCGAAGCCAGTAAGTTCACAGGGCCTGTACGTGTGAGTATAGATGAGTGACTTCTAGTCTGTCGCCAAATAATAATTTGAAAATTGTATGTTTCGACCAATTACAAGCGGTACTTAAGGCCTCTCTCTTTAGTTTTACAGTGGTTTTGAAAATATATTTTTTAACGCACATTAATACATATATCAAAAATGCATTCTGGCAGTTTTAACACTAATATATATCATCGTTTGTATCTGATATTTTATGTTTCTATAAACCAAACGGATTTTTAGATTTTTGCCCTGAAATAGGCCTATCGCATATTTTGTTGTCAAAATAAGCCAAAATGAAGCAAAATATATTTTTTGCTAGCAAACGGTACATTATTTTAAATAATGCTTTGGCAAAATTGTGTATTGTATGACCGTATACAGTCTCAAATTTTTTTAGAGTAATTGGTTAAAAAATACTCGAGTTATTTGCAATATTTTGAAATAAATGAAATATTATGGCCTTAATTGGGAAATGCAAACAGTTGGCAAACACTATGTGCGGGGCCGACGCGGACCTTCCGAGTTGCTCAATACGCAACACACTACCTACACCACTAGTCTGCATTTTCCTACACTACGCTGCGCTACGATGTCCTACATAGTGTGCGTCCTGCCTTAGAGGCTACGAAGTATGTGGTTGGCGAGCAAAATTCGACCTTAGGTCCTGGCCCCGAGCGCGCACGTAATGTTTGATTACTAGAGACAGGAAAATCTCGCGGGTTCACTGATCTGTAGACTAGCCTGCAAGAATATTTGTGAACTGAAGCAGACGGCAGATGTTCATTAGCTGCTTGCTGGTAAAGTGATATATATATATGTGTATTTGTGTATTAGTTATACTTAGAGGCACGATTATTTCGCGTATTGATTCAAGGTCAGGTTGAACGTCAACTAGTCGATTTGACGACAGTAGTTTTGACACATCTTTGACGACCGAAAGCCAGTAATAAATAAGGAAACAATTCGTTGTGATATCACGTGGTACCCTCTTGTACATGTAGGAGCCAACGGATATTTGACTATGACTAAGGACTGAAAAATTTCGAGAATTCAATCACCTGTAGGCTAGAATCTATTGTAAATCTATTGTACTATGCATACTCAAGCCCCGTCTATTCGTTCATTGTCTGCTGTTCCACAGTGTAGCAGCTAGTGGACAAATAGTCATTGATTGAGTGTGCATAGTACCTACAATGGATTCAAGCCTACAGGTTATTGAATTCGCCACAGTCCCTAACTATAACCAGAGCGTTTATAGGTCTGTGAAGTCTAGGCTGCTGCCAGATGATTACGCGAAATACTCGTGCCTGTAGTTATACTTCCATTATTGGCTCAGATACATCCAGGATAGGTCAAAAATAAAATATTAATTGCGAAACTGACGTAAACTTACAGTTAATTGAATTCTAGCTTGTCCCCAAATGAAAACGCGAATTTTTCAGGTTTCTATTGATTACACGTAAATTCAAGATCAGTAATACCATTATAATAGTACAAGAAATCGTATGGAGCATGTGTATTTGGTAAAAAACAATAAAAAAAATCGAATTTTTATTGCGAATCCGGCATTTTTTTTAAAATTCAAAGTAGCCTACACAACAATTTTTTTTACATATCTTCAGTATGAATTATTTCATTTATGTAAATCAGTTTGTTTTCCTTTCGTGTATAAACCAGTTTAATGTATATTTGAACATTGATGTGCAACTGTACAAAAACCGTGTGAGTTAAAATATTTTCATTACGTGTAAAAAATGGCCACCATACCTGTCCACAAAACAAGCCAAATCTCGTGCACATATAAGAATAATTAAAACAATGAACTTTTTTTGTGAACTCCCCCTTAAAACACAAGAATTGTTTTAAGCAAATCCTAACTGCTTTTGTTCTTATAAAGCCTAAATTTAACAAGATTTAAAGTTCGTACCTGGCTTTAAAACGTGTGTTAATGATTGACTGTTGTAAGAATACATAAATTTATCTGATAACAGTCTGCTCTTATAAAAATAAAATCTTAACGGCTGAAATAACAAAATAATAAAACGGTTAAATAGCCCAGAGGAGAGGACAATTTAAACAGTGTTATTGCAATATCAGGTGATATTTGGATAAGCGCCCTGTAATTGTGTGTGGAACTAACACGGGAAATGGCAGGAGCCGTCGGCTAAGTTATTTATTACGTTATTTATTGGCAAATAATAACCAAACAGAACGTTCACTTAAGCCTGCAGTCACAGAATGGACCACGCAGCATCACGGAAGCAGACCGCCGCTGACCCACATCTGTGGGGCCGGCGGGTAAACAGGAAGAGTAACAAAGGTCGTGGAAAATGAACCTGCTGAGGACTGGCCGCGTCCTCAATTGCAGACAGATATCGCTCCCGGTGGAAATTTACGCTTCCAGCTGAGCGTGGCAGCTGGCAGGTGCCGGCAAACTTGATCTCGCGTTCATTTGTTTCATCCTGAACTGCGCCTGTTCTTCTTTAAGCCCTATACACAATTCGAAACTTTAGTATTTTACTTTACGACAGCTTTCAATACATTGCTTCTTATGGCGCCGCGAAACGTTAAGTCAAGCAGCCTTGACTTGACGTTTCCGATAAACTGAAAAAATTAAAGTCAAATTCAAGATGGCTGTTTGCAAATAACAGCTGATTATGTATGTATTATAAAAAAAAACTTTATTTCTGTACGTAGTTTTATTCTCCAGTAGGTACTAAGATTTCATGAAATATGTAATAGGTACTTATGGTTTAAATGTATGCGGAAATACTTGCAAGTAGAATTTGAGAAGTATTTGTAGGTGCTCTGTAATTTCCGTCAATAGATGGCGTTGCTTATGCTGTGCAAAATATTGTCATAAATGGAACATACCTATTTTAATAACTGGGCTTATTTTTTAATATCTACGTGATATACTTTTATGGCAAATACATAATTATATATATATATATATATATATATATATATATATATATATATATATATATATATAACAATTCTTCCGTTTAAATAAAACGGATTCAAAAATCGTTTTTCAACTGTCGTTACTTTAACTTTACGTTTATATTGTGATTTGACAAAGTACTTAAAGTAACGGAAACGTAAAGACAAATGTTAAAGTATGATCTTTGAAAGAACTGTGCAATGGGAGTGCATGACTGGATTTATTTGCTTGGACATACTCCATTGCGAAATAAATGACTGTCACAGTCAGTCGCACTCGTGTTCTTGAACCCTGTGTGTCTACCTGATGACGGGAACAGATTCCAGTTCCCGAAACGTCGTTCATACTGACTGTTTGGAAAACTACTGTGTTTTATTTCGTCTCATCGTTTGTGTTATTTGTTGTTTTTTCTGTTTGTGTACGACATCTTTGTGTTTGGTTTAGTCTCATCGTTGTGTCGTTTGCTGTATTTCTGTTTGTGTTTTGTTTCGTCTCATCGTTGTGTCGCATGTCAACTTAGGTTTTTTATATGTTTGTTATTTCTTTTATTTTCTGTTTGTTCCTTGTTTTATCTGACCAGATTCCAGTTTGGAATTTCATGTTGTGTATGTATCCTGATGACTAAAGCATACTCTGCTTATTTATGTTTTCTTGTCTTATTTTTATTTTTAGTTTTCTTGTGACAGTCATTTATTTCGCAATGGAGTATGTCCAAGCAAATAAATCCAGTCAAATGGTAAAGTAATCAATTGTGTATAGGCCTTTAAGACAGTATAGGTCACAATTCAGCGGTAAAAGCAACAGTTTAAAAATGTTGTTTCTCGAAGCCAATTTGCAAATATTAAAATGAAACAGCTATTCTTTTTTTTTTTTGTTTTTGCCAACTTTTTTGAAAAAAATTTTCCTCTCAGATAACTTCTTTCTGAAGAACAATCCGTGACGCCGAAATCTTATACGCAAAAAATCATGCTTAACAAAAGCATAATTTTGAAGTAAAATAAAATTAACAAATTTCATTATATTAGATTGTTTTGTAGTTGTATTTCCATGACTTTCAAAATAGATTTCAATGTAAGTTTTCAGCTTTTATTTGCCTAGCATACACACTATTTATCTCTGTGTGTAAGTCGTTTACCCACCCTCTAGAAAGATTTTTGACTGTTGTATGAACAACCTAATACGTAATGTCAAGTTAGTAAATTAACCATCGGTTGAAATCTCCAGGTTTTCGGAGGTCATTATGCAAGATAAATGAACCAATCCTAGATAACTGTTCTGAATAACTTATGGAGCAAATTTTTTTGCTAAAGCGACACATTCGTTTCGAGTAATCGCTTACTCAGTAAGAGACTGTGACCTGGTAATTAGTCCTTTAAAAAGAATTTTTGCTTTTTTTTCCCCAAAAATTGGTGACTGCGGTAGTCCTTGTAAACTTTTATTGTGCATTGGCTTCGAGAAACTTGCAATTTTCAGTTAATATGTTTATCATTAAATTGCGTTACAACATCCTCTTTGGTGATCTCAAATTTACACATTCGTATCTCTATAAAGATACGATAAATAAAATATACATGGTGTATCTCGCCCCAGGCATGGTCGCCATTGATGAAAGGCCGGTGTAAATGCATGACAGGCAGCTCAACCTCAGAAACACGCCTGTCGCCCAGTCGCCTTACCACACGCTTAAAATGCTGTGCATTGTGTTCGTAAATACGTTTATTTACGAACATATTCCACATATGCCCATTTGTCAATGTGCGAAAAGAAAATAAACTTCGAAAGATGGCAGAAATGTAGTTTCAAATCATCACGTCAAATAGAAAAATAACTTCGGAACCTCTCAAAATGGCTAAAATCAGCTTTATCAGAACGTGTTGTATCTGAAAAGCTACTAACGGGATTCGTGTGAAACTACTCTAGAAACACGCAATGGACTTTGCTTAAAACTTTACGCCAATAAAAATATGGGGTCTGCACTGAAAGTGTCAGTGAGACGCTAGAGGTGATACAGCATCAGATGAGTCGGTCACCGTCATTCTAGGGGCGCCGTGCCTCACTCACACAAACATCAAGAAATAACCCGAGTGAGTTTTCATTCGTCCAAGAAATCGTGAGACCCTGAATTGCCTACTGACTTTAATATATAACCTAGTACATGGTGGTCGAGCTAACCTGCACTTTGTGTCTTACTATTAATAGTTTTATTCTATTTTATTATTTGTTGTACTTACAAAACATATTGTTTCTTCTAATGGACATATTCTGGATATTTATTCTAAAAAAATATAAATGTTTCTTCTAAAGAACATTTGTTTCTTTTACATACATGTTTCTTTAGTAGAACATAAAACATTTCTTTTGTAGAACATGAAACATTTCTTTCATAGAACATAAAAAATTTATTTTATAGACCATACAACATAAAAAATTTCTTTCATAGAACATACGACGTTTCTTGTACAGAAGGTAAGCTTTTTCATTCACAGAACATAAAAATGTTTCTTTTGCAGAACCTAGCATGTTTCATCCACATAACAAAATGTTTAGTGTACAGAACATAAATGCTCCACACACACACAATTGGTTGTTGCATTTACAAAGATTGTTCCTGCTACAGTTGGTACAGTTCATATTGTAGTAGAACATTTTAAAAGCAATCCGCAACCAGACTTAATAGTCGTCCCTTATTTTGATAGAAAACAATTTCTTGTACTAAGTTGCCATCGTTTACGGCGTAGTATAGTTCCAGACTTGTGAACCTGCGTGGGTTGTAGCCAGAACTTTAGCGGCGGAGAGTTGGACGCGACATCCACAGAAGGAAGTCCATATTGGCGCGCGTGTTAGTAACCAGGGCCTCGCAACCATGAGTGTTGTTATTTTGTGCAGAGTCCTTCAGTATCCACCGCCGTGAGCGGTTTGGTTTTTTGGATCCTGTGCCGGAAATTCGGCACGTTACGTGTTTGTGATGTTGTGGAAGTTTCTAGAGTGTTACAGATAGAGACACTGGAAAATCGCGAAAATGTTTAGCATAGTCTCCAATATACTGTAGCATATTAATCGTGACACGTGTGAACAGTTTTGGGGCAATTCACACAAGCTGTGAGTTCAAGCTGTACAGTTATAACTGGGTTTGTTGAAGATAGAAACAGTGCTACAAATAAACGATAACCAATATATATATACAAAACGTTCAGTGTTATATTCAGCATGTTGGAGCTTAGCAGTGTCTCTAGTTATAGAGTGGCTTGTTAATGGATATTGGTTCTAGTTATTGAATTTCGTTTCTAATATTGATTCTTGCTGTTAGCCTTGGGTGTAAAGCTCGAGGCCACTCTTAACAAAAAAAAAAAAAAAAATGTTGACAAACCCAGCTGCGCTCTCCTCGGCACGCTCTCCAGTGGCGTCCTGACGCCGTACTTGCCTAACCTGCGCTATTTGCTATTTCGGTCCGTCTCGCTCGACTTAATCGTTCTCGTCTGTCTTCACGCCACACCGGTGACTCCTGGCACCGTTCCCGCTGGCTGCCGGCCCAAGCTGCATCTCGCAGGTGTTGCTTGTACTTGTCCCACTTGGGTACAGCCAACAAACCGTTGTCACCCGTGCCGCGTTTGTATCAGGGCGCAACCCGGGGGCCGATTAAATATCGCCACCTGCTATTTACACCGACGCAGCGTAACGCAAGTGCAGAGCGAGTTAAATGCTTCTTCTATGGCATTACGTGAGTATATAATTCCAATGCAGCGAAAGCAGACGCAACGCAGGTGCAAATGTTGTGTTGCACCCATAAAATGCTATATTAAATCGCCTCCCAGAACATTCGCCGATCCATTTCGTTGTCTCGATGAAGGATTTCAGACAATTTCGCGTCAGTGACGACTTCCGCGCTGTTGGGTCACTGTTCATTCCGTCTCGGTGCTGGAAATCTCTGAGGTAATAGTGAAACACGCAAAGCTACAGAATTTCTTACAATCTATTCAGAAATAAGACTACTGCCGTAAACCTGAGTTACTTTGACCTTGTGGGGTAACTTTGGTCTAATCAAAATTTTGGTAATTATCTCGTTTATTGAAAGTTTCAAACATTTACTAGATGGATCAAATTAACATTTTTAAATACTCGGCTTCAATTATTTATTTATTCGCCAAAACACCCCACAACTAATATTTAGAATGCGTTAAAGTTAAAGAACTAAAGAAACCTTCGTTTACGGCACTCGCATTTGTGCTCTAACAAGGGGTTATTAACTTGTTCACTGTTACACGCAACATTATACAAGGGCAGTAACTGGGAGAGGGATCGGACATGGACTTTATTAAGGAATCATCTCAGCATTCGCCTGGAGTGATTTTGGGGAAACCGTGGGAAAACAAAATCAGGATGGCCGGAGACGGGTATCGAACCCGGGTCCTCCCGATTGCGAGTCCAGCGTGTTACCGTTGCGTAGCCTCGCTCTGTGCATCCATTTACGAAGATTTATTCTGCAGTGCTGTGGTTTCATTTTATCAACATGTACTTAAATTTGGACGTTTTTAAAGATGCAAATTTTCTATATCCAAATTAAATCGTTAATTTAACACGACTTTGTCCTGGTACGCGAAACCTGTGTTCATTCTAGGATTTACATTAAGGGGTTTCAATATATTTTCCGTTACATAACAGCTAAAGTTACAGCACTACGCAGTAAAATTCTCATACACGACAGGTAATTTTAACGAATTCGTGAAGGAAAATTGCGGCCTGACATGCACGGATTTTTCTGCGTGCCTTGTAAATGAAAGTTTATTATATCTTTGAGAACTAATATTGTTAGAAATCTCTCCGTGGTTTCGTGGTTAGCATACTGCGTCACTGACGCAAAGTGTAATGATTTGATTCTTATGTCTGTCGAAAATTTTACTGTAATGAGTTAAGTTCTGTCCGTACGATAGCAATTTAAAAAATGCTCAAATGCGTTTATATGTGCTTCTGTAGGTACAGTGATAAGGAATTTATGTATACATTTGTCGGGTAACTATCCACAGATTTTTACCTTCATTAATTATTTTCTGTGCGCATGTTCGGGAAATTTTCCCTCGCACATATCTT
>PNEQ01073353.1:0-39769 GCA_003012365.1 Medauroidea extradentata | reverse complement strand
GGGGGGGGGGGGGGGGGGGGGGGGGGGGGGGGGGGGGCGGGGGTGGAGGCAGGCGGACGGCCGAGAACACGTGAAACGAGAAGGCTGTTTTTCCACCCCTTTGCCGCAGGACCAGCGAGCCTGAGGAGAGGGGTGAGGAAGAAGGAGAAGGCTGCGTGCGCAGATGTGCGCGCAGGCAGGCATGGCCAGTGCTCACCTCTTTATCCCCTACTCTGCCCTCCTGAGCATGTATATAAGCGGCCGCACAGCCGCGGAGCACAGCTTTTTCCGCTACTACCAGGTCGAGGTAACATCTCCCGGCACTAGCAGGACAGCTAGCCAGCTACCTAGTAGTTATCATCAGGCAGTTCGGGAACATTGTTGTATTATTGGAGGGCTGGGAGCTTAGTGTCTTATGAGCAACATCTTGAGGACTTAAGGGGACTTTGTGTCAGCAAGGGGAGCTCTCACGAGTTTTGGTGTTAGGGACCCATCCTGGGTCAAGGCTAGGTGTCAGTTCCGGCGGTCAAACGAGGGGGGCACTTGTGACTGTCGGAATAAATGAGGTAATCTGGATCGGTGTGTGTCATTTCCGTAGTAGAAAGACCAACAATCCCCAGGTACCTTCTCCTTGTCCAGCTTCCCTTCTATCGCAATCATTTCATGAGGAAACGGGTCAGCTAGGGCCAAGTGGGGAGGGGACGAGTGTCAAGCCCTGGTGGACGAAGCTCGGGGTACTTTGTGACGTTGCTGTTGGGCTACGGTGGGCGTAGAAGCACGTCTTACCGGGCGCACGGTGGTCAGGCGGGGTCCCACACTTGCCCAGTGTGGTGGGAAGATCTGCGCTTGCCTATGTGGCGTAGTGACCCGCTTGCCTGGGTGGTGTGGTCCCTGAGCTTCCTGTGCGAGGGAGTGACACCCAGTTAGAGGGAAACCAAGGTGGTAGGCTCGCCCGGTTCGGAGAGGACCTAGTTGGACGCTGGCAGGCTACGGTGGGCGTGGAAGCACGTCTAGCCAGGTGTGCGGCGGTCAGCTCAGGTCCTGCACTCACCTTGTGTGATTAGACACCTCTCTCGCCCCAGCGATCCCCGAAAGGGGTGTGACACCCCTCTAGTGCAGGTGTGGGGTTAGTTGTTATCCTCTTATCCCCCTGCATGTGTAACCTCCATGCCTCACCAACACCGGACCAGGTTGCCCCGAGCTGTCTGGCGGGCGAGGCGCCTCCAATGGGAGACAGAAGAGGTCGCACGTAGCAGGAGCCCCCTCGCCAAATCTGTCCCAACCCTTGACTCCGAGAAGGTAGACGAGTCCCACCGGGTGGCTGGAAAGGCCACCCTTCCCACTGCAAGACAACAGGAGCGGGAAGTGGCGGCCCAGCAAAGGAAGGAGCAGGGAGAGCAGGCAGAGGCCTGGGGGAGATGGGTCTTCCCAGACTTTGATCAGTGGGAAGAGTCCCACCAGCGATACCACCATCCCACCTCTGCCCCTTTTACGGATGAGACCCTCAGTAGGTGGCCGTTAGCTTTAGTTGAGGTAGATCCAGGGAACCATCCCATTGTTGAACCGCGGACACCACCCCGCGAGGTGGTGTCAACACAAACTAGTCTGCAACAATGGATGGTTACCCAGAGTGACCGTAGAAGAGACTCTACTACACCAGGGGCAGCAGCCTAGGTACAGTACACGTATCTAAAATGCCAGTGCAACAACTGTCACCCAAGTTGTTTAACGAAATATCATCTCCTTCAAGCTTGTTATACCAATTGGAGCTAGGATAGAAATTTACAAGTGTGGCTCAGTATCTGTTGAACCTACACTATAGCCTACGTCACTAACTACTTTTTTATTCAGACTGGTGCGGGCCACAATGGATCCACAAGGCAGTGTTTTAGTATCCTGAAAACTGTGAGCAAATAAGTATTTTTATGTTCACAAAACACCCAACACCTACCCATAATAATTTGTTTACATTTTTACTCTTTTAGCAATGCTTTCTTCTTCTCAATACAGAAAATTGCTTTTGTTTGAAAGTGATATCTTGAAAGGTGACACAGACACGTAATACCGGATGACCACGAGGAACGTTGTCATTTTGAAAGTGCTGTAAAAAGGAAAGTTTACAAAAGCAATGTGTACACTGAGACTGCCCACGCTCTATTCTATGTCCTTACATTGTTACGTACAGTACGTTTCATAATACCTATGCTTCTTGTGGTCATCCTGTATAATTATAACATGTAAATCCTTATCAATAGGTGGGATTTTGGGCCCTTGGGGTGTAGGAGGGCAATTGCCACCCCAATACTTTTTATAACAAACAAAAAACAATTTACCCTCCCTTTTAGCTATACTACCATTCACAATAACTTGGCCATTACAATCTAATTCTTTAATTACGTAGCAAAATGATTATAATAACTTAAAAAACCCAGTCTGGCAGTCATGTTATAATGCTCAAGTTTTTAATTATATTAAATCCCTTTAGTTTGAGAACCCCAGATAAAAATTAAACAATAGTTTAAAATGTGACTAAAAATATGAAAAAAACTACCTTCGAGTGGTTACAAAATAGTTTCAACCAAGAGATTTTGGCAAACAAAACTTTAAAAGATTTTGCTAACTTGGTGCGTCTGCTTAAGTAACACCATTTTGCACATTGAAATTCAAATGTTCCTGGGGGGAACATCCTTGATCCCACCACTTTACTGGCTGGATTGACGTTACTTTATTCACCACCCCAACCAAAATACTGAAGTCCCGCCTATGTCCCTATCCATGCTCTTGCCAGTGTCCAAAGTAGGCAGCACCCTTCAAATGTACGGAGTAGACTTAAGAAGCAAGTAGTAGAACTGTAGAATTACTAATGAGTTTACTATCTCAGTTGAACCTCTAAGGTCACACTCTGAATTTTGTTTTATGACTGTATGGAATATTACAAAGGTCATGGATAAAAATTAAAGTAAAATATCAAAGATATAATAACAATGAGATATATTAAACAGTGCTAAGTCTTTACAATCTAATTCTTTAATTTATGTAGCAAAATACACTTGAAAAACCCAGTCTGGCATTCATACAGTAATGCTCAAATTTTTAACTGTGTTAAATCTCTTTAGTTTAAGAGCTCCAGATAAAAATTAAACATTAATTTCAAATGTGACAAAAAATATAACAAAACTAACTTTGAGTGCTTACAAAATAGTTTCAACCAAGAGATTTTGGCAAACAGAACTTTATAAAGATTTCCTTGCCCCCGTCCAAGGCACTAGTAAACCAGACTACGATCTATCAGACCTACGTCTGAAAGCCTGATCTAATCGGGCTAATCCCGGGGTGTGCATAGGTACTACAATTCCAAGGGAGTACACAAAAAAGCACAGACAAACACACACATTAAATACAAATGGGAATGACATCTACTAGAAACAAACGTAATCGTGGCATGGTTTCGACATATGTATTTGACTCAATGTGCACTAATGACAAACGTTACAAATTACACAAAATCGTTATAAAAACAAGCAAAACGGGCTCGAAGCCCTTAACAAATAAATGAGGGCTTGTAAGCCTTATCCAAAAACACCAGGAGTGGTACACTACGGATTAAATGGAAAATTTAACGCCTCGACTCACATTTCTCGCTCATCACATCAGCGTCCGCTTGGCCAATTAGAATAATAGGAAGGTGAAGAAGTAAGCAAAAACTAAACACACACGGAAATATTAGGCACAAAACCAACAAAGGGTAAACACGCGAATCACCTAACCGTAACACGGAAGTACGACCCTAAAGTAAACACTTACCAAAACAAAACGATCGGGCGGGCGTTGAGGTGATGGCGAGAGAGGCACAACCTACTCCTCGAAGCGCTGGGGAAAGAGTGACGAGCACAAGACGGCGAGGCGCTAAGGCAGAGGCGGGGAAGGAGGGAGGGAAGGCCGGCCAAAGGTGGGGACACGAAGACTACCAAAGACACCCGAGCTCCGACGAAGCGGTGAGGCATGGGCACTACACAGTTCCAGATGTCACAGAGCGAGACAGTTGGCTGACGTCACATCCTTGGCGTAGGATTCAAACAAGTCCACAGGCACACAGTGGCAGAAACCTAAGATCAGTCTCTAATGCTTTAAGGAAGGTGCTGTCCCAGCACATCCTAATGTGGTGCGTCTGCTGCTACGCCACAACCAAGGGATGTCTGATGATGTTTGACTAATGTCCGGTCCTTGTTACAAACTGGTAAATTACTATGCCCGGATAGATTATTTTTATAATAGTGTTGACAATTAATAACAAAACAGTTACATCACAACTTCGTTTACTGATTTCTCATGATAAAGCAAACAGTGCTAAACAATTTAAGTCCGCCGCAAACAAACAGGTTATGTTGATAAAACAAACCAAAAACTCTTAAATACACTACGAGAATGGCGCTCAAAGTTCTGCATATATTGATTGGAGAGTGTCTGCCCAAGAATTTTGTTCCTGTAAAAGTCCAAAGCTCTCTGCTGCAGTTACATTTTAAACGGAAGCTGAGACTTAACCCTGTGAGGATTAAACTAACCACACTAACTACAGCCATTGCATCCTACTCACTTCAGCAACTATGACTACAGACACATTTACACCAGTCTAAATTAATGGAGGTAAAAAAAACAGAACAGGTAGGGACTTATAAGCGCCCCTTTTGTAATGAATACACCCTCTAGGCTTCACAGCCCCTCTTCAACACTTGCCTACATGTCTCAAAACTCCGCTCTCCACTGGCATGACTCGCTGACTGAAACACTCAGCCGGCCATCTCTGCACGCCCGTGAACTAGCTCCAACTGACCTTATTACTAGACTGACACTCTGACTTGAACTAAAATGTGGCAGAGTGATTCAACAGGATCCAAAATGCTCTCAAAAACAACAAGTAAATATTAAAGTCATTAAATTTTGGCATAACATTGCCCCTTATATCAATAATTTACAGTATATTTATTGACAGTATAAAGTGACAATACGAATAATTTAATTTAATTGGGGACACTTCCTGTAGCCAAATGGACAAATAGGTCTGCAGTGCAATACCTTGACAGTGTCCAGTTGCACACGGCACTACCACCCACAATGCTACAAACAAGGAGCTTGTAGACCAGGCTGTACGCCTGCATGCCCCTCTACGTGCCTCCTCGAGCCTGAACTTTGACCTGGCAGATGAATCACATCCAAGAGAAGGCTAACTCATCGCCAAAGTGAAATTTCAAAAATCATAAATGAAGCAAAATACAAGAAAAAGTTACTTAGAAATGATGCTTAAAATTTAATTATCTTCTAAATATATCAAACATGATACAAAACAAACAAAATTAAACTGTAAAATAACTACTTCCAAATTCTCATTAGCAGTTAAACTAACATTTTCATAACAATTTTAATTTTAATTTCTTGACTAGTATCCCCAATTAATACGTAGGAACCCATCAGTATAAATCCTTGATACACCTCACATTTGATTAACTCGGAATAGTTAAATAATATTACAAAAAAAAATTATCAATCCTATTTTAAAAAATTACAATTACTGTATGGTATAAAAATTGATTGGCAGTGACGTGTACCAGTGCACGTCACACCAAGGAAAATATATTTCACCAATATTTTCAGTTTTCAAAATGTATTTAGCAAAATAGGTTTTGAAAATTGAAACAAAATGAGATATAAGATAGTAAAATAAATACTCATTTCAGAAAATTACAAAACCGGTTTTGAAATGATGAATGACAATGTACATTTATAATGTACAGTACAAAAACTATTATGGCAGAGTATTTTATCAATAATAAAGAAGGATTATTTGACAACTTACTGTAGCAGTAAAACTTCTGATTTTTTCTTCATTCCTGGTGATTTCTTTTTCCTGAAACATTGAAACAATTTGATTTAACACACTGGCATTACATAAAAAATCACTAGAACCTTTAAGCTGACATACATAGACTGAGATGTAGGTGAGGAAGAGAGGAGAGAAAGAGAAAGCAAACTGCCTCATACACATGCAGTACACAGGGACTCCCAACCTTTCTGCTATTTTCACGTCTAACCATGGAGTAGTTAAATATTTGTTTCCAGCCAGTTGATGGAAGTGCTCAAACACAGTCCCAACTCGCCATTTGACAAGGATTGCAAAATGTCTGGAAAATCTTGTGTGTGTCCTATATTTCAACCCTTTGTCCAGGAACCCGGTAGAAATATTCAAATAATCATAAATGTCCCACATTCTGTGATACAGATTGCAATGTTATAACACGACCACAGCACTATAAATTCTGCTCAGTTTTCGACTCACACACGCTATTACTATCACAGAGTTCAATCTTCACTACACCCCCGATTTTACGAACCCTGGATTTAACGAAGGTAGCGCTTCTACGAATACAATCTCAGGAACCCTCAAAAAATAACAAAATTATATGACAAAAAAAATTATAAGGAATTACGTTGACAATGAATAAAACATACTGTATCTAATTCACGGCATTAAAATATGAATTGTAGAGGTGCAGTTATTATTTGGTAAGTCACAATATTAAAAATAAAACAAAAATAGTGAAAATCCGTTAAAAAATGCGGCAGTGACAGTTTGAAAACCGCGCGGCAGCGGCGCCTGTGCCAAGCCGGCGGGCCTGTCTCCAACTACGACGTACGTATTAGGATCTTATTGAGGTCGTACTATAGACGCAAAGTTCCAGTGCATGCGCATATGCTCATTTAACTATAGTACAGCCTCCTTCTAGGCTGTTTCATGACGTCTTATATCTCTTTCGTCTCGCGCCGAATGAGTTTACTTTTTTACACGAACCCTATAAATAATAGCGTGATATTTTTCTTTATTGCGTTAACACCATACGTACTTAAAACAATTAACTTGGCGCATAATTTGCTTAAACAATGTGTTACTGCGTGTCGTAAAACGTGCGTTTCACAAGTGAGCACGATAATAGCGCTACCTATTATCCAAGTGTAGAAACATTCGTCTCCGGGTATGTCGAACTTGGAAAATAAATAGACGTTCGTGTATTACGTAATCCCGGAACTCCTAATTTATTTTTACCGCATATATTGACTGTGAAAGTGATTATTTTCAATCACTTTTACATGTAATTCTCGACGATTTTAGGTAAGAACGTCACAAAATGGCGTTTTTTGAACAACGTCGGTATATGCTACGGTGCCGCTATCTATCAGCCATCTTGTGAACGTTCGTATAGTTGCGCTATCTGTCCGCTCTGCACGCTACTAGTATCTACGTTCTCGTACAATTCATCAACAACGTCGAAGGAATGTTTTTACGTTAAGTTATATAAAACTGCGCAATGAATAAATACATCCGCTTATTCCTTCTTTCTTTAGTGAATAATTTACAAGGGCATTTTACTAGTAAGGAATGCCAATTTTTTTTTCCCCATTGAACGCTACGCAAATCGGGCTATTCGCTCGTGAGAAGGCACTCGACAGCTCGGTTTTCTCTGTTTTTTTAGGACAAAGGTCGATCATATCTATTGTTTAGCGGTGTTATTTTGATCGTAAGACGTCTGCCTGTTGATATAAATTTATATTTTAACTATTACTTGCGTTATTTTTCCGTTAAATGCTACGTAAGTCGGTCTATTCGCTCGGAAGAAGACACTCGGAATCTCAATTTTCTAATTTTTTGGGGACAAGGGTCGGTCATATCTACCGCTCAACAGTGTGACGTCTGGCTACAGATATCAATTTATGTTTACATTATTACGTTGATTAATTTCCTGCAAAACGCTACGGAAGTCGGGGCCTAGAGACACTTTGCAGAAAAAATGCAATTTTAAAATTTTCTGTTAAGGTGGGGGGGGGGGGGCAAAAATAAGCCGCTATCGAATTTACGAAGGTAGCGATTTTACGAATGCAATGAGAGGAACCGTGAGTATTCGTAAAATCGGGGGTATAGTGTTGTATGAAACCATTTCTATAAATTTCTATGGCGTGATCTTTGGCTTCTTCAACACATATAGACGACAGGGATAGTAACACGTATCGAAAAATTGTTTCAAAAAATGCTGAAGAGAATGTGTGAATTATGCTACGTTTTTGAAGGGTAATACAGAGATACGACATGAAAACAAGGACATACAGTAATATGAAATGTTGTCTGCAAACATATTCTATCCATATTTAACTTGTTTTTAGTTGTAAATAATTTCATTAAAACTTAGCCAACATCCTAATACAGACTGAATTCTTTACAGACTAATAAGATTTGGAAATTCAAGATTCATGATTATGCGGGCAATCCAAGCATCAGAACAGTATAAATTTACTCAAATACAGTTTTAAACATTGAAGATCTAGATTTCATGGCATATAATTCTATAAATCAAAATATTTTGAGTATTATCAGTTTTATTATAGGAAAATGCTGATTAAAATATAAATATTTTTATGATTAAGTTGTGCCATGTGGTCCAACCTTCCAGGCTGGACGCAATATTGTGGGCTCGTTTAGACAGCACAGTTAAAGCCTCCCGCCAGTCCCTCCATTTCCTCCCCACCCCGTTCGTGCTCCGCGCTGCATGCGCACCTTTCCCTCCCCACCCCTGCCACTTCCTTCGTGCCGGCCCATGGCCAGGCGGCCAGTTGTGTTTGTAGCTTGGGCAGAGCCGTACCTGCTTACTCCTTTGGTATGTTACCGACCATGGTAAGGAGATTAATCCTCAATCATTTCATTCCTTTTCCGTCCTGCCCGATTCAACTTCTACACTTTTCTCTTGTTCAGTGACGGTAACGATTATTGCATAAGAATGTATTGTATCTATTGTATCCTTGAGATCTTACAATATACAGCAGTGTTGATTTCAACTGTTGTTACTTTCTGACCTTTCGGTCACGTAGCTGATAATCCTGCCTTCCCCTGACCCTCGATACTCCCCGAGTGTTCTCTAGTATGTTGTGGTTTAGTGTCAGGTTGGGGTAGCGAGTCCTCTAGTGTCAAAAAGTGATAATACAAGAATATTATTACTTTCTGCTGATAAATACACTTAAGATGAATATAGGGGGGTTAAGTGATAGATGTGAATTTTTTTTCCTCTGCACTGTTCGACGTAAAATTTGCCTTCAGTTCATGATGACTTACATTATCAAGCTATGTCCTAAATTTCATTAAAAGTATCTGGTAACCTTACATTTGACATGCCACTATGTATGTTTAAATCACTACTACGACACCTTCCATGACCTGCCGAGGAGAAGGGCTTGGTTTGGCCACAATACCAATGAGACTGAAGCAGTAGGAAAATGAATAATGGAAAGAAAATGGGGAGTGCCATGAGGAAATCCCCACACAAAGACCAAATGATACAAAAAACAAACATAGAACCAACCTTGCATTCACCTCGCCTTTACTTTATACGACTACAACTGTACGTACATAGAACAAACCAATAAGGAATTTATTTTAGTCAAGACAAAACAACACCGACAATTTTTTTTTCCACAACTGTTACTTAGGGAATGGGGATGAGTAAGGGTGCTCAAAGGATATTTTGACACAAGGGAAAGGTGCACCCTTGGTTTACCTAGTTACAATGCATTCTAACTGCAAAAACTGTTTTCAATTTTACATTGTAACACAGCAATAATTTGGTCACATAATAATTTTTAGATGAAGTAAATATTTTTATTCCTGTTTCAAATTGTTTTACAAAGTTACATAAATTGGAAAATATCAGTTGCAGGTAATTGTGTGGTTTGTAAATTTTGTTTAGGTAAATTAGTTGCGAGACATTATTTCTCTAAGGTTTTTGAGGGTTCCAGAAATTTTGGATGCTAGTCTAAATTGTAAATTCGTTTTTTCCATTCCCACTGCTAGAAAAATTCATCATTTGGTTTCATTTTTATAAGGGAGATGGTCATCGCTATGTCCAGACTGAAAAGTGTTCTATAGTCTGCCTACGACAAAATATTGTCCACTTGCAAACTAGTCTTTGTTGTTGACGAAACTCCTCAACAAGAACGAGCACAATAAGGTTCCATTTTAAACTTTACAGTAGGCCTAGCATCTGCTGAAAATCTTTTCTTAATCTTATTTGTTGGACTCAACCTAATAATTTCATGTTCTTTTCACAGGTGCAGGAGGCCAGTTCTGTGTCAGGATGCAATTTTAACCAGCATATTAAAGTTAGCTGTTTAACTCTTTTGCTGCTGAATAAAAAATTTTTAATTGTACCAAGATAGTGTAAAAAAATTATAAAAAAAATTTTTTTTTAGTAAATAGTTTTTTTTTGTTATTTTTTGTTATTTTTAAGCGAGAAAACAATGTATCTATGGTTTGCAGAGTCATTTAATTCAATGTTCGACTAAAGTCGCATGTCACAGTTTAGAAATATTTTGTATATTCGACTATAGTCTAATGTTGCAGTGAAGGAGTTAAAGCAGCAAGAAGTCATAGTTCAAAAATTTTCAACAACACTTTCTCAGGTTTAAATATGAGTAAAAATTTTGCAGGAGTGTGATTAACTTGTAAAAGAAAAACACAAATAGCAAAAACCAAACTAGAACATAACATCAGTTTTATTCTCATTAACTTAACTATACTTAGACAATAGTTTTTATATGACTAGTAATACTAAAATTAAGTCTTTATTGGTTTGTTCCACAGGATATGAAGGTTAGTTCCTGGTGTGTGACTCAGATGTGTTCTGAGGAATGGTAATCCAACAGTCCTCTTGAAAGTGCTTGCACGATGGTGACGTACAGTGAGTGTAGCGAAGAGGACATTAGCATCAAGTGTGTTAGGATTAGACTCTAGAAGGTCAAACGTCAAACTGAATTTTCACACTAAGATGCTGTAACAATACACCTTCTCCACGACTGTGGTAGACACAGGTAGCAACCTCAAAGTTTACATTATGTTATCCCATGCTTTGAGTGATAGATGAAAAAACTTATATTTTATGAAATTTAAAATTACTTTACAAAATTTCTTGTGTGTCATCCTACCTCAGTCTTATATGTAAAAAAAATGTTCAATTTACTTGGTGGTTATGTTCCTGAAAACTGCAACCCAAATTGAAACAACTTAAATTGAGTCAGACCATTGGAAAAAAACTTTTTTTGGAACACCAATAATGTCACCTTTTGCACACAAGAATGGATTCACGAGAATGAGCAGGAATGGATCAACAAGAACACGCAAGAATGGATTAACGTTATTCTGAATTGGTGAATATGTATTTAAACTGCAAAGTGAGTACTCATACATTAGCTACATTAATCCAAAATGACTTACAGCGGTATGACGTGAATCAATAACTCACTGTATTTATGAAATACTAGAAATACTAATTCTTACATATGAGACAATTCTGCTTTCCAGGTCACTGATAACGGAGTCGTGCACCTTGGCCGAGTCTGTCATCAAAGCTATAATTTCAGACTGGTTGGAAACCTAAAAAAAGAAAGTAAAATAACAGTCCTATGAGTGCAAGATACATAAATTAATGCTGTAAAAGTTTAGTGAAATTTACAGGAATCAAAAATCTTATGTAGAAAAAAAAAAGGTACAGTAACACGTGGACTTTACCTATCATTGATAGCTAGGCCATTAAGAGATGGTGACGTACAATTTTACAATTAGACAGAAAGAGGAATCTGCAACTGCTTTTGTTTACAAACCATTCCATTAGGAAAACCATGGAAAACAAAAATCAGGAGGACTGGAGCTTGGACTCAAACCCAGATCCTCCCCAATGAGAATTTAACTTCTTGTGGTTGTGCAACCCTGCTAATTTTGATAACAAAATAGTAATAAAAACAACAACAACAATAATAATACTAGTAATAATAACAATAATAATTATAATAATCCTAGAAAACTGTTATTTGTGCCACTATTATTAACTACAGTAATACATTGTCAGTGTAACAGACACCTGCAAATTTTGCATAATTTTCTAAGAAATTAGACTGCAAGCTGTTATCAGCTCGCTGAACGTGCTCCACTGGTGTACATTGTTGTGGATTGCAATGGGTCATATTTTCAATCAATAATTTAAAGTTCTATGGTAGAGTGACTAACCTCTTGTAAAGCAGTGAAATACGTAAATTACAAAATAGAAAGACTGGTAAACAATACAATCGGAGATTATGCTTGATTACGTACAGACAGTGGCGGATTTAAGGGGGGAGGGCAGAGGGGGCGACCGCCCCCCCCCCCGAAGAACCTGTTTTTTTTTGTATGGTAATTTTTTAAAATATATACAGAAGAAGCATTACATTATTACAAATAAATATTTGTTAATAATATTCATCCACGCAAATAGACTCACAAATGTCTTAACGCTCATATGTTATCATAACTGCAAAATTCAATATTGCTAAACAACTTTTTCCCTTCTCTCAAGCTCCTTTTTACGTAAGCGAGATTCGTTCTTGCTCGTAAAGCGAAGTGTGCTCTGCTGAAGGGAGGATATAGTTCCTGTTTTCTCTTTTGTGTGAAGTCCCTTGCGACCCTTTCTCAGCAGGAGGGCGAGTGTGTCAGGTTGAAGAAAGACTGGTCAGATCAAGGCCCTGTCATAAATAACGGCCCACAGCCAGGAGTTTAAAGAAGTGAGAAAAAAAAAAGGGGGGGGCGGATTACGAACTACGACACCATGTCTTCACATACTCTCAGTCACTAATGTGCTGTGAATGAGTGATGGTTTCAACTATATTTGTTGTGAAGTGTTTTACATTATGTTTTAATGTTGAATACTAACTAGGAAGACAGAGAAAATAAACTGTTCACATATTTTTAGTAAACTGCATAAATGTGAAGCAACAGGAGATGGTCATGCTGATACTGCGACACAGGTTCGTTTTTATCAGGTTGTTTATACCGTGAAAGCAGTTTCCATTATAGTGTGAAAAATTTCAAAATTTAATTTGTACAAAAAATTGCGTTACATATTATCATCTGAAGAACAATATTTTAGAGTGCATAGTTTTCCCAAAACTGCATGCATAAGTCAAAATTTCGACGTTACGGGAACATATCTCAGCGAAACCTTAATGAATAATGGTAATTAAATAATTAACACTGAGTTTTAATTACTGTCACAGGTTGTAGCTTACAGTTATAAAAAAAAATTTGTATTTAATGAAATCTAATAAAGTAAACAATTATTACTAGACTTTCAGAAATGTTTTAAAAATATAACAAATTTTTTTATTCTTGTGTCCATAAATTTGAGCAAACAGCCATTGGCTCGTGACATCTAATTTCAGTATAAATTTGTTAGATTCAATAAAGCTGTTGGTTTTCATTGGGTGTAAGTTCCAGTGACACGAGGCTTTTGAATAAGTAAAGAGATTTTGATTAGCACTTAACAGCTAGGTATTTTGGGGTTGTGCTTGAAATGGGTGACATGATATGAGTATGCCACAGCACCGGAATGAAGGAACGAAGTAACCGGAAGATCCCCGAAAGAATATGTCGACCAGCAGAACCAAATTTATTGCAAAATTTACCAGGTCGCACGTTTTTCAAGAACTAACACAACCAAAACAGATTCGATTAAGCAGAATATTAAAAGTGTTCTTAATTTGTGAAGACCTAAAGTTTTATGGTGTAAAGTGTGTGGCGTAATAGGAAGTCGGCAAGTTCAGTTTAAACCAGGTAACAAGCTCTCACTGTCCTCCCGTGGCATGATCGTTATTGTGCAAGGTTTGTTGGTTTTGCCCTTATGATTATACGCCCACTAGCCTGAGCAATACATAGCTAAATTACGTCGAAGGTTACCATGACGTCGTCGGCGGTCTGCCGCCCTAACTTGCGACGCTTTGCAATACTTCTAAAATAACCAATCCGAATACTGCAACTCGCAGGCGTCCCGACGCATAAATAAATAACACCCGCCGGTGTACCCCGACCCGTCAATCTCTTCATTCAACACCGTCTCTGTAAAGGCGTCCGGCGCCTGAACTGACTCTCTGGGTTACCCGCCCGTCGTTATCTGCATCTCAATGCCGTCTTCCACGGCTCGAATACGTCTGTCCAAAAATTTGTCAATAATCTAGCCATGTTCCTGTTTGGCACCAACTTCCCTGTTGCTTGCCCTGCAGATGTTGATTCAATTGGGCCAATCAGGAGACAGCTTCCGAAAGATAGCCCTGCCCCTCGAGGACACTTAACTTCCTGCCACTACCATATTTATTTTATAATAATGTAATTTAATTTAGCTGCACTTTGACAAATACCCTAAATGTTTATTTATTCTTAAAATTCCTTACATTCAAGTTATTGTATCTATTTAAAATTTGTTTCTTAAACACAATAGGCTGGCTTTCCTCCCTTCCCACCCGGTAGCTTTGGGGGTTCCACGAGCGTTAGTGGGGGCGAGAAGACAAATTATATACATTTCTGTTTTTCCTAAATAAAATTCTGTACAAAGAGAATATCGGCATCCTGACACGATGAGGAAAAGAATGAATTGTTGCATGACGTTTATTATTATATTGGTAATTTATTATAATTGCTTATAATTGATGGCTATTACTTCTTATTGAATTGGGGTGGTGACCACATGACACGTTAGAATATTTTTATATCAGCACAAAAAATTTCCCTTTACAAACATTATCGTAAAAAAATATAACAAAATATTTTTGAAAGTAGTACATTCAAATGTTTGGCTTGGAAACTCCAGAAACAGCACCATTTTGCACCTACAAATCTAAATTTTTTTTACATCAGCACTAAGAATTTCCCTTTACATCATGGGTGGGGAAACTGCGGCCCGCGAGCCATTTGTGGCCCGCGAGGTCGATTTGAGTGGTCCGCCACATCTTCTCAGAAAAACATTGGAAATGGCCCGCGAACATTACTGTACTGAAGTAACCGCATTGGTCCACAGAATGTTTCTTATAGTTTTATAAATGTCAGCTTGCATTATTACATTGCAACAAAAGGCGAAAGAAAAGTAACATATCATCAATTATAAATGACACACTCTTTGTATAAAAAAGGTCGTGCGACCATGTGAAGTCGCAGCAAGTAGGTTTATATTTCATAGGTTTCTTTCTTATTTGTACATGTGTCTCCCGCGACTTGGTGGCGGCAAGTAGTGTTGTTTTTCACAAACAAAAGTTTATGATGTTTATCTTTTAGTAACTCTATACCTCAACATTCCTGCACATCCGATTTGATTCTTCTGCATTTCAACTTGTCGGCAAGAATAATATTTTCGTCTATCCATATTTTTTTTTTAACCCAATGACATATTGAACGCAGTGTGTCCCGCATTTTACTCGCGGTCATTTGGCAGATAGTGCGTTACGTCTTTCCTGCCACTAGCTCTATTTTTCAGTTGAAAAAATGGCGACCTTAAGCAAGAAACGAAAGGTGTCAGATGGCCGCATGTTTCAAGAAAAATGGACTCAAGAGTTTTTATTCGTAAATGTAGACGACAAGCCAGTTTTTCTTATTTGTGGTTTTTCGGTAGCTGTTATGAAGAAAGCGAACATTGAACAACATTACACAACAAAACATTCTAATTACAGCGAGTTTACTGGTGAGCAACGAGAGAAAAAAGTTGATGTACTGAAGAAAGCTTATGTTATACAGCGTAGTATTCTTACAAAAAGAAGCAAAGAAGTGGATAGTGATGTTGTTGCAAGTTTTCTCATTTCAAAATTAATTGCAAAGCAACTGAAAACGTTTTCTGAGGGAGAATTTGTTAAGGAATGTTTGACTGAAGCTGCAAGTATACTCTGCCCTGAGAAGAAATCACTGTTTGAAAATGTAAGTTTATCTCGTCGCACTGTAAGTGATCGAATGCAAGTGATTGCTTAAAATATTTTAGATAAGCTAAGAGACGTTATTACTTTTGAAGCTTACTCCCTAGCTATTGACGAGAGTACGGATGCTACAGATACCACCCAATTAGCGGTTTTCGTTAGGGGCGCGACACAACATTTTAATATAATTGAAGAATTGGCATCCCTAGAACCGATGGAGGGCACTTGCACTGGCGAAGATATATTGCAATCTGTTAAGAACGCAATGAATGAATTAACTTTGAGCTATGAAAAATTGAGTGCGATTACAACAGATGGAGCGCCATCAATGATAGGGTGAAATAAAGGGCTTGTTAGTTTAGTCCAGAATGAAATGAAACAATGTAACCTTGACAGTTCGATGCTTGTAACATGCCATTGTATAATTCATCAGGAAAATCTTAGCGCAAAATCTGTTCCTATGACTGAAGTTATGTCAGTAATTGTAACTGCTATCAACTTCATTACGGGTAAGGCCCTAAACAATCGTCAGTTCAAAGAACTCCTAAATGACATTGAATCTGAGTATGGAGATGTTGTGCATTATTGTGAAGTGCGCTGGCTCAGTAGGATAGCGATGTTGAAACGTTTCCATGCCTTAAAAGACGAAATTAAGTTGTTCATGGAAATCAAAGGAAAGCCTGTTCGTGAATTAAGTGATGAAAAACGGCTCAGAAATTTTTCTTTCCTTGTGGATACTACCCAGCATATATCAGACCTCAATTTACATCTACAATCGCCAGGCCAGCTAGTGAGTACTCTTTTCGCGCACATCAAGAGTTTATAAAATAAATTGCGACTGTGGAACGCGCAGCTGGAGACAGGAAGTACTTGTTATTTTCTATTCCTCTCAGACGCAAAGCCTAGCATTGGTGATTGTGCTGCATACGTCGAAGAAGTGTCATCTCTAAGACGGACATTTTGTGACTGATTCTGTGATTTCAAGGCTCGTGAAATGAATTTCAAAAAATGTTCGACTCCATTTGCAGTGGATGTTGACTTAGCACCCGAAAAATTTCAAATGGAATTGATAGAACTGCAAAGTAACAGTGAACTCCAGGCTAAGTAAAAGTCTTCCATTGTTAGAATTTTACAACACTTGTGTTGAAACAGGTTTCCCTTTATTGAGATCGCATGCGTGTAGGATGGCAGCAGTGTTTGGCAGTACTTATTCCTGCGAGCAGTTGTTTTCGAAAATGAAATATGCAAAGTCCAAATACAGAACAAGACTAACGGACAAAAACCTTACAAACCAGCTTCGAGTGGCTTCTTCGAATATTAAAGCAGACATACAGGTACTTGTAGCAAACATGCAGCATCAACCTTCTCACTGATTTTATTTATGTGCGCATGTGTCATTTTCTCAGCAAAATCATCAGACAGTGAGTGAGTTTTTTGTACAATATTTCTGTATATTTTAAAGATTTTTTTCAGTATTTTTTCTACGAAATGGCATTTTAGTTACATTCTGTGCTACTGTTTCATAATTTTTATGCTTACATTTTGTGGTGGCGTCTTCGAGTATTGAAGCAGACATACAGGGACTTGTAGCAGATATGCAGCAGCACCCTTCACACTGATTTTATTTATGTGCACAAGTCCATTTTCACAGCAAAACCATTAGTTGGTGAGTGAAATTTTTTTTTTTACAAATTTTCTATTCAGTATTTTTTTCTACAAAAAGGCGTTCAAGTTACATTCTGTGCTACTGTTTTATCACTTTTTATGCTTACGTTTTTGTGTTTAATTTGGTTATGTTATTGTTATATTTCAAAATAATGTTGGTAGGCATTATAAAAAATTAGAATATATTACTCACGCATAAAATTACCCCTTCTAGAAATATTTAGCTTTTTATAATAAAGGTCTAGCTTAATACAAAAAATGCTGGCCCACCGTACGAAGTTGAGATATGTAACTGGCCCTCCATGTCAAAAAGTTTCCCCACCCCTGCTTTACATGCATAATTTATCGTAAAAAATATAACAATTTTTTGAAAGCAGTATATTTAAATTTTTAGCTTGGAAACTCCTGAAATAGCACCATTTTGCACCTACAAATACAAATTTTTCCGGGGGAGGACCCCCGGCCCCCGCTTTTGATTAGTGGGGTGCATATGTGTCCTCTTAAGACATACTCTCCGCCCCCCCTAAGATAAGTGCTTAAATCAGCCACTGTGTACAGATCAGTGGGGTGTAGTCTGTCACCAAATAACAACGCAAATTTAGCATGTCACTAGTAATATCTTGCACCCACATCAAAGTTACAAAATGACCGCATAGCCAATCAATCACGTACAGATTTTTGTGGTATGTGTGCATTACTATTTGGTAGGCGTAAAGTCTGGTAGAATAGAGAGGAGTGTTTTGGTGTGCCTCACAGCCCACAACCCTTGGAGAAGAAAGGAGAGGTGGAGTTCAGGTCGACCCGGCACGAAGACTGAGCCGCTGACTACAAGGGCGAAATGTCCGTCCTTTATACCTGCCAGAAGGGCAGAAGTACCATTAGTAAAATGGCTACTAGGCCACTTGAGGTTGTTTGCTGCTTTAAGGTGTGCCACCAACACACACAGAAAATACTCACTCGCGGCATGAAAATATTTGTGAAACATAAACAAATATCCTGACTTACGTAGATAACACTCGTGTTGCCGTCAAAACATTATAATTATTACGTACAAACATTTATATCAATATTTAGACACATTACAAATAATAACAAACTAATACAATAAATATTTACAGGCGTATTTCCCATGATTTTATTAGTGCACTTTACAGAGTCCTGTGCACGAGATTGGTAACACCGGCGAAGCTCTCGGCCATGTTTGTAAATACACGCATTTACAAAGTTGACAAAGTTTGCTGGAAGCAATTGTACATTAAAATATGCATTGGATAACAGTGAAAAGTAAGTTAATGTGGTTTTATAAATATAGGCAGTGAGATATAATCTTACCTGCTAACATATTGGATTAAAGTAATTTACAACTACACTAGACCCTCGATTTTACGAATACTGACGGTTCCATTTATAACATTCGTAAAATCGCTACCTTCGTAAAATCGATTGAGGCCAATTTTGCCCCCCAACCCCCCCCCCTCCCTTTTTCCAAATTTTAAAACTGCATTTTTTCTGCAAAGTATATCCAGTGGGTTCCCGATTTTCGTAGCGTTTTGCGGGAAAGAAAGAAAAGTTATCATTAATATATAAATTCATATCACACAACTGATGTCTTCCGATTAAAAAGGTACCCCTGAACGATAAATATGACCGACATATGTCCTGGAGAAAAGAACACCGAGCACCGAGTGTCTTTTCGCGAATACATAGTCCGACGTCCGTATCGTTTCACACGAAAAATGGCAAATAATAACTTAAGTTTAAATTTGTATCAATAGACAGACGTCTTCCGATTAAAATTACACCTACAAACGATCAATACAACCAATTTATGTCACAGAAAAAAATAAAACACCAAGCACGGGTGCCTGCTCGCGCTCGTGTAGTCTTGATGTCCGTAGCATTGCGTGGGAAAATAAACCTAAAAATGTTTACTAGACTGTTGTCAAAGGAAACTAAAATTAGTATCGCAACATTTTTTTTTCAGAGGACGTGAGGCTGGTGTTATCCTTTGGAACACGAAAATAATAATTCATGTGAAGTTTGAAGACAAGTCTTTGTTCTGTATTGTGTTCGGTACTTGTGCCCTTTTAACGATTACATGCTCAGATGTGTGTGTATAGCAATAATGCAAAAACGGCGTCGTCAACGAGTCCGTACATAGTCACTTATGCTGTTTTTACCCGTTGTCCAGTCGTGTTTACGTTCCAAACGCTCGCCTGGCTGATGTGTAGTGCTGATAACGCGCTTCCCTCTTTTTTTTTTGGTCGTGCCTTCACTTCGCTTGCTGTCACGCACACATACACAACACTCACACTCTCCGTCACGATGCAGTGCTCCAAGCAGACGACGGTAAGCTTGTATCAATCACCTGCATCACGGATAAATTCCATGAAGCCGATAATATGACCACAGTGTCGGCGCAAGAAATCCTACAGCCTAGAGGAGCTTGCAACAAAAGAAGTTTCTCACTTCACCAGGAAAACTGAATAAACTACTAAAAATTCCCAAAAATCGAAAAATAACATATAAGACATGCGACTATTCGTCATTTTCAGGGGTTGGGCGCTGGTAGAGGCGGGGAACGAAAGATCCTGTTGTGCACACCTAATAGATATTATCTTTACCCTTGTTAGTATACACGTGAAAGTGACCTGATAAATGGCTAGGAGAAGGGGGGTTGAATGTCTGCAGAATGTTTTTCAGCCTTGAGGGTGAGGATATTGATTGTCACTTCCCGGGAAACGCGTTGCAAGTTGTTTCCCACGCTGATGTTCGTGACCGCATGAGTAATGGGAAGGGGAGGGGGGTGATCTGCCGGCCGTGAGGCAAGCACGTAATTCTAGCTGTCACAGTCTTGTTATCTACGAAGAGTAAAGTTTCGCTTTATTATAAAGAAATGAGGGGTAGACAAACTGTGTAATGTACATAGTGCTCACTGCCCGAACGCTGCTCTCTGATGTGGGCCGTCACAGTTTTCAACAGCTTTAACTTTTATTTATTTTTTTAATTTTATTATTATTTTTTTTTTTTTTTAATTTTTGCGATTTTTTGACGGTTCCCGAGAGTATATTCGTAAAATCGCTACCTTCGTAAAATCCAGGGTTCGTAAAATCGGGGGTGTAGTGTAGATGCAATAGGGATGCTTAAGGGGAACCCCAAATCAAGCGAGAGTTAAAACATCCACTCTCAGATCATGAAGTAAAACTGCAGATTAGTACATAGGGCATTGAAATCAAATGATGCTAAAATATGTTTGCCACAAAATGATGCATATAACTATAACATGTTTGTTCTCAAAGTTGGCGAAAACTATTTTCTTGGTTTTGTCTTTTTAATTTTTTCGTACTGATTTTAAGCTATCCTGCATACTTCAATAAATTATTACAGCATTAACTTGTGCACCTACTTAAACAACTGCATGAGTAACTCATGTCCAACACATATGTAATAATTCCAATGCAGTTGAACTGGGTACGAAACTAAAAGATGAACATCAATAACCTCATTCTGAGCTGTGTGCAACTTTGACTGTGATACTTCCAACTGTCTTTTCAGCTCGCTGACTTCCGCTTGTAATTCTGAAATCTGAAAAAGACACAAAATGTATCAATGGTATACAATTTACACTTGTATTAAAATCAAAAGCATATGCAGAAATAGAGGTTAAATTAGGTGCATTACAGCTAATTCTTGATTAATGGATGATTACTTTTACTGACATTGGTAATTGTTCTTTTTGATTCGTACAACCGATTCAAAATTATCTTTAAGTGACATTTCCGAGCTGCTATTTGCATGAAGTCGGGAGACAAATTCTTTGGCAGCCTGTAGCACTTCAAACTGTGATGTGCGTGTGTGTGTAACACATTTTGTTAGCTGCACTTTTCTGTCTGTACATCAGGCAACACAGCTTGCCTCCATTTGATCCTTTGTGCTATTGTTCTATTTTACCTCAAAGGAGTGTAAGGAATGAAAAATGGAACACAGTTTTTATATGCTCGGAAAAAACTGGTTAACATCCAACTGAGTAAATCCAATCACGTTATCAATACTACTGAGTAGATTATACCTACTACATTTTTTGTAAGCACCTAAAATTGTGATATTTTCAGAGTACATGAGCAACATTATTGCCCTTTCTTCATGACTTGGACTGTTGGGTTGGGCAAAACAATGCCTGTGTTGCAAAAAATTACTGGAAAGATTAAAATATTTTTTACGTTGCCCATCTCTAAATTCAATGAAATGTTAAAAAAACATTAATTACAGCATACAAGTCATTTTATACATTTTCAGATACTAGCATTTGGAAAATTCTCAGTAAACAGTTTTTTGAAGCTATCTTCTACACTATCTCACGTATGGAAAATTTTAGTATACACCCTTACTATTTATACGGTTACTGACAACAATATCTGTTTTGCAAATTTTTTTATAGCACACTATTTTCAAGTTACGTTTGAAGCTGGCTTTCCATTGGTGTGTGTTTGGGTGCGAATGGTGACGTCAGGTACCCGAAGACCCTCCGAGGCGATGCATGTCTACCCACAGTCCAGGCCATTTCCACATCAGGTCAAAATACGCACAACCCTCTGGTGCGAGAAAGCCCATTCACGGTCAGAGTGGGGGAGTGAATGATGGTCAATAATAGCCTTTCCCCTGTGCGTGTATCCGAGCCCCAGCCTGCCAGATCGGGCAGTGCAGGCGACATGTCCTAGTCAGTTTCCGACAAGGATTTTTCACCATTAGATAACATATAGGACAAAACATTAACATAAACCATAATTGGGCACAGTGATTTGTTTTTAACACAAATATAGAGAATTATTTAATATTAAAAGCTATACTAAACTTCCCAGTTTAAGTTAATTGAGAACTGACACGACATTGACTTCAGCAGCATATTTTCTTTTAAAATAAGTCAACGCAATTTCTTTTTTTGCATAATACAGTAATACTATTGGCACAAATTTGTATTAGGCCTGTTTAAATGCAATTTATCATCTGTTTTTTGAGCATGTTTTACGAATCGATAGTAATTAAAGTGTTTAAAAACACTACATTATAAAAATACATTAATTAAGAAATTCTTAATTTTTTATTTCCAACACAATTACGAGAACTTAACATTAAACATTGTGCGTAAAGTCGTCTACTATTTTTATGAAATATGGCAGTTTTTTATTCTGTAGGGTGGAGAGAGATGAGGATGAAGCAGTGACAGAATGTAATAGGAGTATCCCAAAATAAGTGAAAGGTAACCAGCAATGTTAACGACGTTTCTCACACCTGAAGAGTTGTAATATCAATTAGTTTGAAATTAATACGTAAAAATACAGACATATTAAATTCCAATAATTAGTTCTTCCATTTATTTTTTATAAATTATAGTTCTCTGTCTATTTTTCCACAGTTTTATTGAAACTTATTTTTATAAGTGCATCACAAAAATTTTAAATGTAGAGTAGAAATTCTCTAACACTTTGTGGAAGTGTTAGCCTGTCACACAAAAGAGAATGTGTGTTAATTGGTTACTGTTTTCAAATGGTGTTTGTAGTAATAAAAATGTTAAAAAAGCATATTTTTATTGTACTCATAACTGTAGTAAAATATTTTGCTTGAGTATTAACATGTATACCTAAATATGCACTACAGATGAAAGATAAATTACTAATTTAAAATAGTTTCACACAACGTAGCACAAATGCTTTATCACTGGTCTGATAAAATTATTATCTGTACCTCCCTAAAAAATTTCACCCCCACACATAATCGCTATGATATATACATTATTCATCCATTTTTTAGAAAGAGAATATATCAGTTTGCTTATTAATCTTTAACTTTGACATCTATGAGACCACAACTTCCGCGAAAATGTTTACAGTGTAATAGCTGGTTGATTATATCATCTAACTGTCTTTGTACAAAATGTTTAAAATATAACTCCACATATTATGCAAGTTTTTGAAAGTCTAACAATGCACATGTTCCTACAGCTTTAATAGACATGTTGCCATCATTGTAGGAAGTGTGGGGAATACCAAGCACATCTTGCCCCAACAGTAAGACAGCAGTTTCCACTGCCCATCCCTTCCCGCATACAACCCAAGTAGTCCGGCTGCCTTTTTGATCTAGACACACATGCCTCCTTAGGATCGCTTCCCAGACGACCTTTCCCAGGTTGACTTCCAAACACCAAACAAGCCCTTTCCACAGCTGGATGTGCAGCGCACCCCCACCTGTGATGTCAAGTATGACGTTGCAGAAGGTATGCGCGCGCGAACATGCACCAATAGAAAGCCACTTAACAAAATGTAAACACTTCTACAAGACTAAGAAACACAACTTAGACTGCTAACATTGTACCTTATAGCAAAATATGATTTGATTAAAGTGAACAGCCCAAAAAGTAACAAACATGAAAGAAGAGTCATTCATGTAGTTAGCGATAAGACAAAACAATACCCAATATGTTTTACCACAACAATTACGTAGGGAATGGGAATAAGTAAGGGAAAAGTGCACCCTTGGTTTACCTAGTAACAATGCATCCTGGCTACAAAAACTGTTTTCAATTTTACATCGTAACACAATAATAATTTGTTCACATAATTATTTTTCAAGAAGTAAATATTTTTATTTGTTTTAAATTGTTTAATAGAGTTACATATATTGGAAAACATCAGTTGCAGTTAACATTGTGCTTTGTAAATTTTGTTTGGATAAATTAGTTACGAGGCATTATTTCTCTAAGGTTTTTGAACGTTCCATAAAATTTGGATGCATGTCTAAATTGTAAGTTTGTATTTTCCATTCCCACTGCAACAAAAATTCAAAATGCAAAAGCATGGGATAACATAATGTAAACTTTGAGATTGCTACCTATGTCTATCACAGTCGGGGAGAAGATGTATTGGTACAGCATCTTAGTGTGAACTTCAATTTGACGTTGGACCTCCTAAGAGTCTGATCCTAACACACTTGATGTGAATGTGCCCCTCGCTACACTGTACGTCACTATCATGCAAGACCTTTCAAGAGAGCTGTCAGATTACTATTCCTCAGAACACATCTCAGTAGGACACCAGGAACTAACCTCCATTCCCTGTGCAGCAACTAACACACGTTCTTAAGGGCGCAGGCTACAGCAATTTTCTTCGCCGTTTTTTTATTTTTTATTTGTACCAGATAATTTTTTTTTCTTAATTTATACACAAAATGTGACTAAATTTGACTCTAATGAAATTTTCATATCTCTCATAGTTTTCGTGTAATGGCTTGTTCAAGTCATATTTTGCATGTTTCCATTTTAAGGGCTACACTAAAACCAATTGGTATACCAAACTCGAAAATTACAAGAGATAAAAAAATTTAATACGAGCCAAATTTAGTTCTATTTTGTGTCTAAAATAAGAAAAAAAAATATCTTGTACAAATAAAAAATGGTGATGAAAATTGCTGTAGGCTGCACCCTTAATGGCTGCTGGTGTAAATAGTTTTTGAAGACTAACCATTGAATTAAGAGATTTTGCAACTACGGTGATGATGCCACTTTTTTCTCATATCACACATATGTGTGTGTACGTGTGCATGTGTGTGTGCATGTGTTATGTGTGTGTGTATATGTGCATGTGCATGAGCAAAAAAAAATTTAAGCAGTTAACTTTTGTCAATATAAAATTTAATACAGTATTTTCAAATTATATGAATACTATATATAGTTATAACTACTGGTTATTTTAATTTCATGTTAAAAAATTACATAACTTACTTTAGAATCTACTACTGTATATTTCCACTTTAATTGTACTGCAACGTGCAGCATCAAACTTAAAAGTCACACTAACCTCATCTGCTGTAGGCCTACGTCTGCTAGGTGCTGTTGTATCTAGCTGTTTCTTCCAGTTGTTAAATGTCAACTGCATCTCAGAAACCTACCATGACAAGGCAGAATCAAAAACATGCAAAAACACACAAACATCTTACTGTTTTATTCTCATGCTACAATGGAAACATCATACTAAACACCAACTGCATTTAGTAAACAAACGTTTAAAATTGTTACTGAAAAACAGTAAGCATTTAACATAGCACTAAGTTATTTCAGCACAGTAATAATTGAAATTAAATTACCAATATCACTGTAATATGCATAATTTTCATCACAGTGAGAAAAAACATACAGCACCAGTTACTAACATTGTCCCTTTTCGGTATAGGCCTATTTGAGGTTAAATTTTACTCTAGAGCCAACCTCATGTGGAATAAAGAATCCAGACTGAGATATTAGGTACTGGTGTGCTATAATAAGCACAAGCCTGAACTGTAGTAAGAGTGGAACAAGATATTCCAGTCACAGAGCTGTACTTTAAAGTAGATTTTAAATTGAAATTTTACCGTGAACCCCATTGGACAGAAATGAACGAATATCAGTTGATCACCATACTAAGATCTTAGTTTGGTTATTTAAGATGTTGAAATCATCCTGGGGCTTTGCCATTTATTTTCTGAATGCAAATTAAACAAAATAAATTAAAATTAAATATACTTTCTAAATTATATTGAAACAAAATTTCCAAATTCAAATATATTTACCTCTTAGCTTTCCTAGAGTCCTACATTCTATAGTTCACTGTGTTGCAAAAAGATGTCTGTACAAAATTATTTTAGTCAAGTTACACCACAGGTTTATAAATCAACCTGGATTATTTTACAATGAAATATTTCAGTATATGTTTGCCTTTCATTCACTCTATGTTGACACCAGTTGGATATAATCTAAATGAACAGTACGTATATTTCTAACACTCAACAAGAGTGACATCACAGTTGCTGCATAAGTCCGGCATCACAAATTTTAGCAGCCCAAGATATGAGAATTATGGTATCACAGAAAAAATACTGATAAGAGACAGTATTGTTGCCAACAACATATTTGTAGCATTGCAAAATGGAACCCATGCTTCAAGATCACCCAGCCCAGGGATTAAGTGCATCCTTATCACGAAGCATCCAGTTGCAATTTTCAAAAATACCTACCTATCTCTTGGTCAGTGATGCATGTGTGAAGAATATGAGAGACTCTTGCAAAACTTGTCACCAGAGCCTATGAGAAATTGTATAAATTTTTTTATATTTTTAACACTTTGAGTGCTGCTGACACAATAATTGGTGGATGTGCAGCATATGCTGATATTTACTTGCTTGTTGCTGTATGTGACTGATTTCTGGTTTACAGATCAACCCCTGAAATATAGTTTTGTATCTGATGTCAAAATAAATTTGCGATGAGCAGCTCGTAGCACGATCATGGATGGTCACAGCACATTCAGTTTAGCCTGATCCATAGTGATTACAGGTTCTTGCTGCATCTTGACTGTACAACAGTGAGCGAATCCACCGTGGGAAGCTGTAATATTACGTTCCTGGCATCAAAATAATTAATTATTTAATTCATAATTTAAAATTTTTTTTTTACAAAAATAGTTATGAGAAAATTAATTTTATCACAATATTACTAAAGAAATTTCACATGAAAACCTTTTTGAATATTTGAGTCGGCATAAAAGATGGACTACAGTTAATATGTTTTAATATTATTTTCCCATCAAAACTCTATGGCTACAAGCTTGATAGACAGAACCAGGCCCTCGTTACAAGGAAAACTAATCTTTAACCGAAGATTGCCAAAGTTTTCCTCCTCCATTGGAAAATTCATCAATGATAAATACATGTTACTGAAATAGCATTGAAATTAAATTATACATCTACAGTATTGCACGTAATTAACAAATAGTTGTATTACATTGAAAAGTTAAATGTAATAACAATAAACATATATTATGAACATGGCAATTGTGAAATGTCTCTCTGTCTTTTTCCATCAGCCATAATGCTGCATGTTTTGACAGTGTTAAAGGTGCCCTCTCAATAGCAACGGAGTTATAAGGTCGACTTTGAAGCATGGATCAAATGCCGCGTTGCCTAATGAGCCAAGCGCTGAACTAGCGTGCAAGGTTCCCGCCGAACTGTTTTTACTATGGGACACTAAGCGGTGACCATATACTTTTATCGGTGGAAAGTCTGCAACTAAGATCAGTGCAGGTCGCAATCTGAGTTTCACATACATCCAGTTAGTACATTTTGAAGTACGGAAATCTGAAAAGGCTGTATTTAGTCATGTTGGAAGGCTTAGAAACAGTGTTTTTAGTGAGTGTGGCATCTTAGCAATGATGTTAATGTATTAAGGGATGATTCCATGTTAACAAGGGAAATGTTAAAATAGGAGGTTGACAACAGCGACTCGCAAGTGAGCTATGGAGATGACTGAAGTAGGACGTAAAATCTGTGTAGTCACACTGCGTAGTTAAAGAAGTTCTTAAACGTAAATCTTATTATTATTGGTATCTACAACATGGCGCAGTCGCGTGGAATACAAATGGCAGGTTGAGAACGTCCGCGAACAATAATGGTGCTTTAGGACTAATATAGGCTACTTTGAAACTGTTTCCGACCTCAGCTTTATGAAGATGGCGTCGGGATCACAAGGATATCTACTTCCACCGCTGGAGCTGGTAGACATCAACGGTCCGAATGCTGCTGCAAATTGGGACATATTTCACCAGAAATTCAAGCTGTACTTGACTGCCACAAATCAAACCAGTGCTTCGGACGCGATAAAAACAGCGTTACTTCTCAGTTGCGCCGGGGAAGACGCCTTGTGTACGTTTAACACGCTAAAAGTCACAGATACGGATGGGAATAATTGTGAAAAGTACAGTGACGTTGTTGCGGCATTACAGAAGTACTGGACACCTAAAAAAGAACACCACCTACGAACGTTTTAAGTTTGCACACCGTAAATGGGAAGAAGGTGAAAGCTTTGATCAGTTCCCCACTTCATTAAAAACACTAGTACGGTACTGTGAATATGGTGACCAAGAGGGAAAGTATAATTAGAGATAGAATCATTCAAGGCTGTGACGATCGATCATTACAAGAAATCCTTCTGAGGTTAGATGATACATTCCTCACGAATATATCCCAACATTGCCGCCTAGTGGAAACAAGCATAATCCAGGCACAACAAATAAATGTGGCAATGTCCACGGACACAGTGAAGCAGGATTTACATGTGGATACCATGCAGTCAACAGAAACCACACACTGGCCATCTAAGAAAACAAAAACGGGACAGCAGAGGCGGGGTAAACAACAGGTAAGCACAAACAGAAAAGTGATTACACAGTGCACAAGATGTAACAAGACACACAAAATACGTGAATGCCCGGCATGGGGTAAAAAGTGCAACAAGTGCGGAGTGCTAAATCATTTTTCCGTTCCCTGCCGGGTAAGGCGAGTGAAAGCTATGCAAGTAACCAAATACAGTGAAGAAGATAGTTTTGACTTGTGTCACTTAAGGTTAGTAGATTCCATTCATTACAGAAGAGACAAGTCAAAAATAGGGAAACAGCAGTTGCAGTGCCGCAGGATTGCCAAATCCAGATTAAAACCCCTTAAAACAGAACTGGTTAGACTGAGTCGTTTAGGAGTGATTCACAGAGTGAAAGAACCGAATCCAGAAGGGTTCGTCAGCAATGTTGTGATAGTGTGCAAGATGTATAAGATAGTTTAAAGAAGAAAAAATACTACTCTGTATTTGACTTCAAAGAAGGGTTCTCCCAAATTAAACTCAGTAGTGACTCTCAGAAATTTGTAATGTTTTCGACTCCATTCGGTATATTCCAGTACACGAGAATGCCCTATGGGCTAGCACCTGCTCCACAAGAATTTCAGGAAGAAGTAGATCACAGGTTTGGGGATATACCCAATTGCCTAGCATACATTGATGATCTAATCTGCTTTGGGGAGAGAGAATTGGAACACAATACAGCAGTACATGCAGTTTTGGAGAGAGCGAGGAAGCTAGGAGTAAAGTTCAATCAGAAAAAGGTTTAATATAAACAAAAGGAGGTTAAATACATAGGTCAGATTTAAAAAAAAAAAAAAAGGATGAGCATGGATCCAGAGAGGACAAGAGCCTTACAGAAAATCGAGCCACCTAAAAATCGCAAGGAACTACAGAGCATCCTGGACATGTTTAATTACATTAGGCCATATATCAAAACATGTCTGAAATAGAGAGACTGTTGCAACAACTTAAGACAAGCAGATGTGGAACGACAGTGGCTACCATGTCATGATCAAGCACTAACACAGCTCAAAGAACTAGTTGGCCAAGCCCCGTGCTTACTGAGTTTTGATCCCATGGTATCTATTGTCCTTCAGTGTGACGCATCTCAAACAGGCTTAGGGGCATGTCTGCTACAGGAGGGACAGCCAGTTGCTTTTGCATCGCGAAAGTTAACGGACACTGAGTGCAATTGGGCTCAGATCGAAAAGGAATTGCTGTCAATAGTCTTTGGAGTTACTAAATTCCACGAGTGGGTATTTGGCTATCATACTCAAGTTTCACAGACCACAAACCCTTGGTCTCATTGATGAACAAACCGGTGGGGAAAATCAGTTCTCCTCGTCTCAAAAGACTCAGGCTGAAAATATTACCGTATCAGCTATCTGTTACATATTATGTTCCACGAAAAGAAATGTATGTGGCAGATCTCTTATCACGTTCCTACATAAAGGATAGTGTGCCAGATGATTTGGAAATGGTGCACATGGTGCATAGTACTTCCAAACATCTAGCAGTCACCCCCAGCAAGAGAGCACAGTTCGTGAGAGAAACTGACCTAGATCCAGAGCTACGTTTGTTAAAACAATACTACATCTTAGGTTGGCCAGAATATAAAAAAAAGCTAACCCAAGCATTCATCAATACTGGCCAATACGACATGAAATTTTTGTAGAAGACGACCTCGTTTTCTACAAGGACAGGGTCATAGTGCCTGCAAAACTGAGGCTAGAAATGTTGCAGCAGATACACAGGGGCCATTGTGCAATAGACAGGTGTTTAGCAAGAGCCAGCAATGTACTGTATTGGCCGGGATAGGCAAAAGATGTGGAGATGCATGTTTAACAATGCAAATGCTGCGAAAAGCATGCCCCTTAAAAATTCCAAATATGTATACCAAGCAAGACAGATTCCAAAACTTCCGTTTGAACAGGCATCAGTAGTCATCTTAAGCTTTGGAGGTAAAAGCTATTTAATAATAATTGACTTGTATTCAAAATAGATTGAGATTGTTCCAATGACTGGGAAAAGTGATGAACAAGTAATTGATGTGTGCAAAACGGTATTTACTATACACTGTGATCCTCAAATCCTGACATCCAATAACGTTCCTTTCAATTCCAGGGAATTTCAGGCCTTTGCGTGCGACAAATTTGAGCTTCGGTTGAGCAGCCCCAGTTATGCTCAAAGCAATGGATTGGCTGAGAACGGAGTCAATGTGGCAAAACAGCTATTATGAAAATCCTGGGAAACAAACACTGACTACAGGCATACATTAAGAGAATACCGTAATGTGACAATTTCGGGGTTAGGGGCATCACTCTCAGAATTATTGAACAGCAGGGTGGTCCGCACAGGTCTGCCAATAACGGACGACAAACTCAAGCCAAAAGTGACAGTATGAGTTCATGAATAGCTCCAGAAGAGGGAAAAACAGACTACAGAGTGGTATAATCGGTCTGCAAGAAGAGGTGAGGTTGCGTTTCAGAATGGGCAAAGGGTAGTGGAACGAACATGTCATGATGAGTATTGGAAGCCGGGGAAGATTATAAGCAAGAATCCAGCACCGAGATCATATTGGGTGTCGAATTACAGGGGGAATGTCGTACGCCGCACAACACGGGACTTGAAGCCCTCGTACAGGAGCTACGAACAGAGAAGGAACTACAGTGATCTCAAAGAAAAGGGTGAAGGAAGAAACAACAACTCTGAGATGACAGCTGGCAACAGGCAAGACTACATACAAGGAAACATCAGCACTGGGACAACAGCTGACAGCAGGCAAGATGACATGAGGAAAGAAGAGAGAGATGGTGAGGAAGGAAAAGAAAACAGCGAAGAAGAAATGGACTGGCCAGGCTGGGCGGAAAACGACCAAACCATTGAGGTTCAGCACATGTGTAGTGAGCAGTGGGGGACGTTTGCATTATGGTAGTGACCAAACTGTTGAGATAACAGAAGTGAGTAATGGGTCGACAAGAGGGCGCCGGTGTCCTAAGAAGAAAACATCCTGTGTAGACTGTATCCCAGATGTATAATGACTGAGTTCTAAAGTGTTGAAATTGTATACTGGCATCATGATTCTACACTGTATAGTATGTTAGTGAGAGGGTGAACAAACTTAAGGGGTACCTAGACCACTTTTATAAAAAGGGATAGACAATGTACAATGTGTTAAGGGATGATTCCATGTTAACAAGGGAAATGTTAAAATAGGAGGTTGGCAACAGGGACTCGCAAGTAAAATCTGTGTGGTCGCACTGCGTAATTAAATAAGTTCTTAAACGTAAATCTTATTATTATTGGTGTCTACAACAAGCAATGAGGTTCCGACATTGTCTGGAGTGTTTTCTTTTTGTACGTTGGCACAATAAGCATACGTGGAAAATTTTTGTAGAAAAAACCTGTTTACAAACACACTGCAACACAATTGAAGCGTGGGGTAGGCGGCCGCCTTAAGGAGGGGTGAAATGTAGTCTACTTCGAACATGTTTGACGAAAATAAGTTTGTCGTTTTTTAAGACCATGCTCCCACATTTCTACTGTTTTTGCGATAGTTAATTTTTTAAGATAAAATAATGAGAGCGGATACCACCAATCTTGATTGCCAGATTGGTATGAAATGGTTTTTGCTGTGATAGCTAACCTTTTCAAAACAGATACTACACTGTTTAGCCTAATAAATCAATTAACTTATATTAGCTAATTACACCAATTGCAAAAATTACAGTATTGACTCTCTTGAAAAAATTATCCAGCAAAGTAAACACCATTTTAAACAAAACTATGAAACACATTTTTGACATCTGCTCTCATTTAGGCTTAAAAAATAATTATAGCAAAAAAAAGCATAAACCGGGAGCACGGCTGTAATAAGAGTTGGATTCTTATTACTAGTTCCCAGGAGAGAATCTAGAGTGCTGCCTACTTGAGTGCCAAGGTGGGAGCAACGATACAATTTACATGTTAAATTACATATAATGTGGCTCGGTACCTTTCAAACCTATATATGTGTCACCACCGCATTTTTGTTTATCCAAGTGCGGCTCACCTTGCCGGACGATCTTTTAGGTTGTTTTTAATAGCCTGAAAACTATATGCAATTAACTTGTACTTTGAATCTCAAAAAACCTTCTGAAACACCTACTAGTAAAATTTTTTCCTACGTTTTAATTCCTGCACCAATACATGATGTGTCTTCTCAGTTCAGAAAATAGTTGTGGTCCAAAAGTGACACCATGATAGATTACTGAGCCATGCCTCGCAGCTGCACAATGTGGAGTATAGTTTTGGCAATAACAATTTTTATTCAAACTTTTTGATGCAGGGCAGTGGCTTTGAAATACAGAAGTTATTTATTTAACTACTACCAATCCTGCATCTTTAAGTCTTGTGATTAGTAGGAAATAAACACTAAATATAGGAAAATTACGCCTTATCCGAGGTATATCACATTTGTAGTTTTCATTATTGTTAAGTAAAAACATCAATTCATATTATTTCATGGCGTGTATAATTTGCACTAGGCCACACAGAAAATTATGAGAATGTGTTTTATCAAATATGTTGGCTGAGTATGCTGGATTGTAGATGCAGCTTACTTGGCCCACTAGCATGACGGACAGAGAACGAAAAGATCTATCTCACTTGTTCCACCCCTATTTGTACACTTCTTGTCATTTGTCACCTGTTGCCCTTCTTTGTCGTGTGTTACAATTTTCCCGCAATGCTGCCACAAAAGAAATTTTGGAATTATTTGAATGGTTGACACCCAAAACAGGAAGAATGGATTGTTGTGATAATTGAAAATTAAGAAACTGAGTATTGTGCTTCTAACAAAGAACTGGCCCTCTGTTTCTGGTCTAACGTGCAATATTCCTGCTGCCCAAATCAAAATAAACAGGCCAGTAAGGTTATTAAGAGAAACTGTCTAGGAGAAGACATGTGCCAGTTGAGCACCTTGTGTTTTGAGGTGATGAGGCAAGCTGTGAGTGATCAAATGTCAGCCGTACAGTCAGCGTGCTTCCAGACCCTGTTCTTTACATTCGTTTTAGTCTAACAGCATCCTAATTATATCTGCAACAACAAAAAGACTGAACTACATACACATGGCTACTTATCTCTTTTATCGTCAGAAAATTGAGTGGTTAAGCCTAAAAAATTACGTTTTTTTAAAGCCATTTACCTCTTTAAATACACCTTAGATTATAGTACTATGTATCAGGGGATTTATAGATAGTAGTTTTTACATTTTCTTGTAAAAAAAATTAGCATTCCTAGAAGAGTCATTTATGGTGATACGGCTATATGCACAACAATCAATTTAATGAAGTATAACCAGCTGGACTCAACCCCTGCTTCAACATCAGATGAGAGTGGTCGTACCCTCAGAACTTCTCCCTCGTCTGTCCTGCTGTGAACTTCTACAGGCTGTACTATTTCAGCGTTTGTAGAGCCTGCAACATCACCACTTGCTTGAGGAAACATCTTGTTAACACCTTCACCAGGCGCAGTGTAACGGTAGTAACTAGTATAACTGGTCAACGTTCCGCTTCATGTGAGTAAGGGACCTGTTACTTCCACCACATCAGCCGGTACCCCTTTTGGTCCTCATCCCATATCCAGAGTAAACAACTAGGTCTTGAAGGGCAAACTTCAGTGGAGGAATTGGTGTGGCACTCTCCTGTTGCTTGTTTTTTGTTTCTTCAGTGAAATTTGTATGCACATTGTCTATAGCAGGGGTTCCCAAACTGGGGGTCATGACCCCTAAAGGCGTCGCGAGTTGTTTTGAGAGGGGTCACGACAGGCTTCCAAAACAAGTTTAAAAAATAGAAAAATACTCGATAAAACTGAAAAATTTAAAAATTAAGGTCTAAACAAATGACTGAACTTAAAATGTAAATTAATACTAATTACTGAGACAACAAATATGTGTGTAAATATTACTTGCTGAAATGGAGGAGGTCGCCGTTAAAAATTGTACAGAAAAAAGGGTCACTGTTTAAAGTTGTACCCAAAAGGGGGTCATAAGACCTAAAACTTTTGGGAACCACTGGTCTATAGTGATGCTGGAATTGGCTGCCATTGACTATGAGGTAAGTGTGCACATGACAAGAAGTTGTGAAAGGCATGGACCAGGACATGCTATGGAATGGCAAAGGATGGGGCCTCTTTTGACGGCCTTAACCTCCATAAAGGTCCTCAACTCTGTCGATAAAAGTATAAATCTACTGTGTACATGTATAATGCAAGCACAGATTTTATCTAACCAGATAGACTGAAGGATTCACCTTTCACCTAAGTAGTAACCTGATTGTATAAAGCTCTACCAAAATGCTTTATTGCTACCTTAATGAGAGGCAGAATTTGCCAATCACAACTTCCCTTTCTTAGCTTGCTTTTCAGAAAGAAACTATTTGTTTGTTAAAATATGGCTGTCCCAGTATGTTAGGTTTAAAAAAATGAGGTTTGGCAGAAATTATCATAGTCCATTTCAAAAAGTTTATTAATTTTTAGCATAATTTTTATTATGATTGTATGAATCCCTCTGTCAGTTGTACTGATGCTCGTAACCATACAAAACTAATCAAGAAACTGCTAATTGTAAGGTGTCCCAAAGGAAACACAGTATCACTTATTGTGTCCACTTCATTACAAAAAAAAATTCTTTAATATTTTTATTTTATTCTTAATGTGTAAATATATGTGGCAAGGAATGCATACCATTCACAGCTCTGCATAGCAATACAAAAACCAACAGTTTGAATTGAAGTTGTATAAATGGCATAACTTACCGACATGTCTGCTTCCTACACTGCCTTTTTGAAGTCCTATCACTTGTCCTGCATAATAACTCTGATCTGCTGGAACAAAGACAAGTGTAAATACACACCAAAATTCCTTGCAAGAAACAATATAATTGTATTGTTGCCTTGGCTTTCACGGTTGAGCTGTGTTGTAGTGGTAGAGAGTACAGGCGCTTAGCGTTACAACAGGCATCTTCAGGGTTCCAAGGTGATATCCGCTGCAATGCGAAGAAAAACGTTGGTACTCTCTACCACTATGACATACATATGAAGAGGGAATAACTACCATAAAACCAATGCACAAAAATAATGAGTGGAAGACCAAGACTCCAATATGCAGCAAATGATAAAATATATGGGCTGTACCTTGTATGCAGAGTTTTAAAAAGAAAAGCAGAACTAAGATCGGAGGGAAGAGATGTTGCAAACCAACCTCAGGGTTGAAAAATGAAGAAAAAGAAGAAGAATAGCAACATGAATTTTTTTTTTAATTTGCAATACCACATTTAAATAATGTTATTTAACCGTCTCCAACAAAAACCCCGACATTCCCAAGTTAGTATCTTAAGAGGGTGTGGCACAATATAACGCTAAAAGCATTAATCTATAACTGTAGGTTTCTTGAAGTCAATTTGCGAAAATTAAACAATAGCAATCCTAGACAATAGTTTTAGTCAACGTTTAAACAAAATTGTTTCCAGTATTACGAACTTCTGAGGCACAATCTCTGTCGCCGGAACCTCATGCATTTAACTGTGGTGCAAGAGATCATGCATTAACGAATTTATAATTTTGGATAAATATTTACTCAAAAAGTTGGCAAATACCATTATCTAGGACTGTCATTGAGAATTTGATCCATATTGGCTTCGAAAAAACCGCAGAAATCAATTGATACTTTCAGCATTTATTTTTCTACCATACACTCTTAAGGGAAATTTAGGGGATGTAATGAAATTTGTAACGTTCTAGACACCATGAGTGATGTCAAAAATTATTTGTTTGCGTCAGTGGCATTGGAATGTAAAATAATTATGACACTTCAAAACACTCGAACTCTTTATCAGGGGCACAGGAACAGAAAAGTACAGAGGTAAATTGTAGCCTATTCCTCCCCACCAACATTTGGGGTTGGGGTACAATATATAATTTGTAACCATCAAATGTGTAATTTTCATTCATTTTAGTAGCTATCCTAATTGCAACATTTACTTTTACGTCCATGTGTATGCCAAGGGGTGAAAGAGTGGTAATGAAGGGTTGAGTTTACAACTTCAATTTCAGATCATTCCTCAATCACCTCCTAAATTTTCCAACTCCCCTCATTGTTGCCAACTCCTCTGAAAGTAAATTCTACTCCCTCACCGACCTCCTAAGCATTGGCTGCCTATCGAACTATGTACTGCTTTCTTATCACTTGAATAATTTCGCTGTTATTCCTTCTTCCTCAGTTAACAGGCAGCCTAACTTACCCCAGCCTCACTCTCCATTAACCACTCTATACATCCTGACCAGCCATTCCACTCTCCTCCTTTCCTTCAATGAGTTACACCCCAGTTCCTTCAGCATCATACATGGCCGAAAGTTCTCTTCGTCCTCACCAGCCTGCCCTTGCCTTCAACCCTTATCCCTCACCCACCTTGTTGCTAGTCTTTACACCTTCCCTGCTCCAGCACCTCCAATTACACGCACGGGTCCTACTCTGCTGCCGCATACTCTAACATTGATTGTACCATTGTAATATACACCTTTCTTGCACTGCACTACTAACACCACCCTTCAATACCCTTCCCAGCATACCTAGGGCCCCTCTCCCTTTACACACCACTCTCTACTTGCCTTCTCCACCCAGAAATAAAGTCACTCTGCATCATTATGCCTAGGTACTTGTATTCTGAAACTTTGGTTAATTTTATGATGGTAATTATTACATAACTATACAGTTGGCATTTTTTAATACAAGTATGAAAGTATTACAAGTTACATACTGGTGAACGTACCAAAAAAACTGACATGTTTAACACTGTGCTAGTTGTTCAATAAATATACTCATGAATCAACTGTATGAACGTGTACTCCACTAACCACTATAGGCCCCCTAATAACATACATATAGCATGTAGATTGTGTATATGTGTGCAAATATAATGTATTTGGTGTTAAAACTTCCTTTCTTATTAGTTGACGGACTATACATGTATTTGTACAATGCAGGATAACTTATATATATATATATAAAAATATATTTCTCGTGCAAGATCAAATACGGATTACCATAAGGTTCTGTTTTAGATCCTTTATTGTTCTTATTGTAGAGCAATAATCTTCCATATCATAAAAACAAAAATTCAACACCTATGTTATTTGCTGATGATATCAGCATATTAATCTACCCTAAATCATATATGTTACAAATACTTGTAATTTTATTTATTTGTTTTAAATATACACCGGCTGACCCCGTAAGTGAGCAAGGAGCTCATGGGATGTGGGTGTTGTCATTAAATAAATTAATTTACATTGCACAACACAAAACATTAAATACGTAAACAAACATATGAATAGATGTAAGCAAATATACAAAATTTACATAAGCTTAATACATCACCAAGTTGTGTACAAGTACATAATAATTTGCATAGGCCTAAATTGTTTAACTTTGTACATTGTAAGGTTCAACACAGGAAAAAAAAAAAAACTATTACACAGTTATTAAAATACTAAATTTTAAAATTATGTTCCTGATGACAAAGAAGTCCTGCATTAGCTTAGACAGTGATGAGTTTCTAGCTATAACATTTCTTACAAAAAAGAGTATAACAGATGACAAAGAGGACTATTTCAATGTAGAGTAAGTCTGAGCAGTATTTAAGAATTCCTCTACAGAATAAAACACATTAGTAATAAGATAGACCCTTAGTTTAGAAGCAAAGCTCTTTCTTGAGACTTTGCTCAAATTTTTAATATCAGAAGAAAGTGAATTAAAAATCTTGATACAGTGCAAATCTGTTTGAAGGTAAGTAAAAATTATCTTTAGTTCTTGTGGAGTATGTATACAGAGACGAGTTCAGTTTAAAAGTATCTAAACTTACAGTCAAGTATAAGAATAATGAGTAAATGTATCGACAAGGAAGAGTGAGAATTTTTTGCGCTATGAATAAAGGCCTACATGATTCTCTACTTTTTTTTTGTCAAAGTTCGTACAGTCTTTTTTGTACAGTAAACACCTTTTTTGCTTCAGATGAGTTTCCCCATATAAATAACCCATAACTCATTATACAATGAAAATAAGAAAAATACATAACTTTCAAAGCCTTGGTATCAAGTTTATTTACCAAACATCTGAGAGCAAAGCATGCACTCTGTAATTTTGAACATATTGTTTCAGTGTGGATTCTCCAGCTGAGCTTTTCATTTATTTGAATACCGAGAAATTTGGTGACATTTGTCTGTTTGAGCCTATAGCCTACATTTAAGATTTATGTTACTATTACTACTATTTTTTTTTGAGACCTTAATAAAATTAGTTTCTTTCCATGTTAACTACAAGCTTGTTAGTATTAAACCAATCATCCAACATTTCAAGAGCATATTCAGCTGATTCTTTAAAATTTCTAGGTGTTTTACTTTAACTGATATACTAGTATTATCTGTAAAAGTGTGGTGGATGCATGGCTGTCAATGACACTAAGGTCATTCATATAAAGTAAGAAAAGAAGAGGCCCAAGCATTGAGCCCTGTGGAACACTATGTTTTACAGTGCCTGTATAGGAGTAACATGACTCATTGAATTACTGTCTTCAATCACTACATTTTGTTGCGTGTGTTCCAAATATGATACTAATAAGTAAAGTTATTTCTTACTCCATAGTATTCAACTTTATTTAAAAGTATTTTGTGATTAACACAGTCAAAAGCCTTTGCAAGATCGTAAAAAGTACTGATTACATGTTCCTTTGAGTTCAAAGCATCCAATATTTCACTAGTTACATTTTACGGCAGCATTTTCTACTGAAAATTTTTTCCTGAAAGCAAACTGACATGGGATTAAAATTTTATGTTTTTGTACATGATCTATCAATCTGTTGTACATTACACATTAAAAAGTTTTTGGAAAAGTTGTTAATAAGGAAATGTCAAACATTGTGTTGGGTGTGTTGCACATTGTTATTGTTGTTGTTGTAAGTCATGTGATTGTGTTTTGTTCTATATCTTAGTTCAGTGTTGGTTACACTGTTTTTCACTTTTGGTTTTGTTTTTTTTGGCTAGCAGTTGTAATCGAAATGGCGGTAAATATAGAGTAAACAACAGCTAAAAGACGAGTGACGTTTAT